>VZTA01026264.1:210106-317408 GCA_013398855.1 Mohoua ochrocephala
GGACGGGACGGGACGGCTCCGCCCCGGGCGGCGATCGCGGCCTCTGCCCGCCCGCCCCTCGCATGCACGGTGCTCCCCCGTGCCGCCGGGGCTCCGTGACGGGCCGGGCTGCCCGAAGGGGAAGCGCTCAGCGGTCCCCGTAGTCCTGGGTGACCTCGGGCACGAAACGCGGGGTTGCTGCTTCGGACCAGCAGTGCGAGTCATGACTGCGCTTACCTTTAAATGTGCCATCTGATCTGGTCTCGCCGTACCCTTATCATCACTTACGTTCGTCAGGTGCCATAAATGTATCTGTAAATTAAATAAACAGTCCTGTTTAGTAATTGCAGTTGTGTTTGAATGTAAATAAATGTTACCAAGTTTCAGTTTGAGTTTTCTTTTAAAAGATGAAGTCTCACACCTTCACATAAGAGATTTGAGAAGGTGACATCTGAATTTTGATGAAGGGAGTAAAATAAACGTAACTGACAATGTATCAGGGTCCACGTCCAGAGAGCACACAGCCAGGTACACGGGTGCCAGTCTGGCCGATAGTGCTGGTTTTAATTAAACCAACGAAGGGGGGGTATGGCTTCCACGTATATTGTTTCTCATTTAGTAATGGTTTAGTACAGGTTAAGACAAGACTTACCTCTTGCCTTTCAGCAGTTAAAGAAGAGAGCGTGTCATGGATCTATTTGCCTTACCAAGGCAGTATCTAAAATATAAGGACATACAGAGAGCTAGGGTGGAAAAAATTTACATGGGGCTAGGGTGTCGTTCACCATCTGATGAGACTTGTGAACTGCTGTGACAGGATGTGTGCCATGGAAGAGAAATAGCAGATACATTTCCAATTTGAAAATGTGACAACATATTTATATTCAGTAGGACAGATTGTCATAGGGAGTAAATGTGTGGTTTTTATATTTCTGTAGGTGAGATACACTGTTGTGGTATGCATGAATACAACTATTGGAATAAGGACTTCCCTCTTAGGAGCTGTGTATTTAAACTCTGACTGTAATAGAATTCTTGAAACACATGGCTTTTAAGACCAGAAAGGACTGTTAGGTGATTTAATAGTCTGTAACATGCAAGAGATCAGGCTAAATTTCACCAGGTTACCTGTATTTTTCTGAAGCATAACTAGGGTCAAGCTGAATTATATTTTCTTGAAGAGCACCGGTCCTGATTTGACATAAAAAGATGAATGATTCACTGAACTTGCATGCAAAAGCAGTGCTAAAGTAGAATTTTAGTGGTTTATACTCACTTTGCATCCTTTTCCTTTTATGAGTGAAGCTCAGGCAGTTCTGCATGAAGCTCTCTGCTTATCAGCACAGTGTATTGATGGTTATGCTGCTTGGTTGTCAGGAGCAATTCTCCTTGGGAATAAAAAATAAAAACAAGTGGAGTTGGTGCAAGTTACTGATGCTTTGTGGCAAATATCGAGATCTTTAAATTCCTACCTGGATTCATGCCAAATATTTTTTACATGTATGAAATCTTAACTACTATTAATGCATGCTACATGATAAGTTATTCCTGCAAACAAGAAAAATTGTCACATTATATGAAAATACAGCTTTCCTTTCAAAGCTTGGACACCTGCATGTAGTGGTTATATGTATCAACCCAAAATTCATGGTTTGTTTTCAAGTGCAATTTGAGATCTGATCTTTGGAGCTGAAGAAAATCTGTGAGGTTGTTTGGGCTTTACACCCTATTTATTCATGTTCCTATTTATTCATATTCAGGGGAATCTGACAGGCTAAATGTGGCTTACGACTGAGTTTCGTAAAACCAATTTTTCCATAACATACTGATCCAGGAGTACCTTGTTTTAAATTGCATCTTAATGGGGTTCCTCATGCAGTGTGTGTAAGGTGTTGGTGTAGCCTTTGCAAGCTAAGCGGGACAGCAGCAGCTGTGCAGAGCTCGGTGCCTGCCACTCATCAACTTCATCTTTCTCAGTCCAGGCAGTGGAACGTGCCAGCTAACAAAATGTTGAAAAATTAGATTCTTAAAAATTGTCAACCTCAATACCCTAAGTTATTACTCAAAATGTAAAGACTGGGCTTTTATTTTATGAAAATCCATAGACGTTTAACCTGATAGTGTTATAAACCGTTGACCTGGTATCCTCTGACATACCTCAGATATTACAGACCAGCATCTTCAGCAGCTCTGGTAAAGCATTTCATGATGTGATGTGCGTTTCACTTTATCCTAGTTTCCACTACCACTGAAAAAGTTCTGAATTCTTTTCAGCAGAGACAAATTCTGGGAGTTGAGTTATGAGTCACAAAGATGCAATGTTTTTAACCTGCTTTCTTCCCTTAGCTTCAGAGTATAGAGTACTGCCTGTATCACATGTTATCATTCAGTTATCCTTTGCATTCCTTGATAACTGGTATGTAGCACTGACGAACCTGTCAGCAGTTTGGGTAATACTTAAAATCTTTAGCACCTCTGCTTTCAAACTCTGTTTCACAGTGTTTGTCTGCATTTCGTAATTACAGAAAACTTAGTGATATTTCTGAAAAAGATGTATATGCCACTTCAGAATTGCATAGAGACTAATTTTTCATCAAGATTTTTCTTCAAGTTCATCAAGGATTTGAGACAGAATAGTTTCTTGGCCAAAAAATTAACTTACAAATCAGTCTTCCTGAATCTCTTTGCTTCTTTGAAGAATGATCCAACAACCAAGCTATTCACTTATAAGACAAACTCTGCCCCATGTCCTTTATCTCAAGACCTGTTTTTGGATCCTGGCTCCAGATTATTGCAAGCTCTGGATCCTTGCTGGGATGGATGGATGGATGGATGGATGGATGGATGGATGGATGGATGGATGGATGGGGCACAGAGGCAACCTTGGGTCAAGGACCTGTGCTCTGGGAGAGAGCATTGTTTAGACAAACCCCCAGGCTTAGTGTCTTCTCCAAAGAGCTGCAGTCTCAGCTGTGTGCGTAGCTTACTTTGAGGCTGCTCCTGCTGTGTGAGTGTTTTCCTTCCCGTATATATTTTGGAGTCTTACTGACCAGTTAGGGTAACTGCAAGTATTAGAGAAAGGAGACCCAGAAAATGGCCCTCATCCTGCCAGGAGCTCATTGATTTGATTTTATATCTCTTCAGTCTCTTGGCCAGTAAATCAAAAGACGTGAACCTGTTTGTGGACTGGCACACAGAGCTCTGCCAACTGCTCTGTCAGGAGTGAAGGGGCTTGGAAAGAGAAGGGGTACTGCAGGTGGGTGGGGATGGGGGAGGTGCGGGAAAGGACATCGTTTTCTGGGACAGGGCCTTGATGCTCTTTGCATGGCTGAAGAGGAAGAGGGTTACACAACCCAAGAGCTAGAAGAAGTGTCTGTTTTTCCTGTGCTACAGAACTTCTGCCCTCATCTGTATGCACACAAAAAACATAGCTCCAACCACAAAATTACAGCTGTATAGAAAATTATCACGGGGTTTTTTACTGTATTTCTGTGATGACATCAGACTTAGGTCACATGAACTTCAAGAATTACTGGAAGTAAACCTGAAGTATCATGAGGATAAAGAGACAGATACTCGTTTAAAACTCACATGCATTCATTTGTGTGCATGTGACTACTAGAGCTGTACTAAAGAAAACTGAAGACTTGCTTATTCTGTGGATTTTTATTGCCCCTATTTTGTTTCTCAACCACATATTCATAAGCCTTTCCACATAAAAATATACTTTCAGACACCTGCGTGAATAGAGCAATTTTTAGTAGCAACCTAGAAGAAGGAATGAAACATTAAGACATTAATGCCCCATAGAAAATGAGAAAATATGAAACACATTTACCTTGATCCAATTTAGGCCTTGCAGAGTCATTACTCCTCAAATTATATGGCCATTCAAGTCCCTTACATGCTCACATGCATTTTTCTTTCCCTGGAAATTTCCCATTGTCTCAGCACTTTGAATTGCATGGGCTGCTCTGAGCTAGCAGTCCTCATTCTTCATCTAGACCAGCCACTGGGTAGCCAGTGCTATCGGGCTCTGAGAACAGCTCTATTTATTCTGCACCACTCAGGATAGTGCTGGCTGTATAGAAATCGTGTAGAAGCACACTGAGTGAAAGTAAAATGACTGACAGGTGTACAAGGAAGCCACTGTGTAATATTTGAAGTGTTATCTTTAGTCGTCTGTGTTGCTCTTTGTCTCCCCGTTCAAAGAACTTAACGTAAGTGATGGGAGGAGAACTGGAACATAGGCGCTTTCTGGGCATAATTCCTGCTGTAAATGTGTCTTCCATGTTTGTGGGAGTGCATTGATAAATCCAAAGAAAAAGAACAAGATAAAGTGTTCCAGAGAAAGTTTTGATCCAGATGAATTCAAACGCTCACCCAGCTCAGCAGCACTGCAGTGGGGTGCTCTTCATTCTTGTGAGATCAGCCTTGGGACGATGCCGTGACTCCAGTTAGTGTGGACTTGCACCTTTCCAGTCCTGGCATTTGAGCAGGTTTCTCTTTACATCCCTTTTCACCTTCCTCCATAGTTAACAAGGCACTGGAGAGGGCAGCTCTCTGCTACTCATAGTCAGTGTAGTCAAACTACCTTTTTAGAAAACTTCTAGAAAATGGATTAAATTTGTTACGAAAATAATTCTTTGCATTGGATATATTAAAAAAAGCTGTATACTGTATTTGATATTTAAATATAGTGATTTATTTCAATTTCTCTATTATTTCTAATGATTTATTAATTTGCTATGCTCTTTTATGAAGTTAGTGAATTCAATTTATTTTCATAGTAACTGTATCCCTCAAGATTTTGGGTTAGTAGATCTCACCCAGACTTGCATCTAAGGAAGAAAATGAGATTTCTTGCCTGTTTCTGATTTCCACCTCGTTTCTCAGCAGTTGAGTGAGCATCACTGAGTGCACTTGCAGAAGCAGCTCCTATGGGGACATATTCTTAGGGTTGTGTGGACGTGGTCAGTGGTATCAAAAAGTGGTTTTTCACTTCAGCAAAACAGTGGTTTGACTTTTTTTTTTAGAAATTAAGCAGCAAATTTGTACTGCATCCTTCCTTACTGTTTTCCTTAAAAAAAAAATTAATTTATGTACCTGTAATTGTTTTCCAGTTCAACTTTTATTTTAAAATAAATGCAAACTGAAATATTCGGTTCCAGTAAAAATTCTGATTCAGATTTTGCCTTTTTTTTTTTTAAATCATCATTTTTTTATCCATGCTATTCAGGTAATTAGAGATAATTCAAGCATCATAAGTCCTCAGTAACTGGCTTGTAACAATTTTATTAAAACTGGTAAGTATCCTACACAATTAATGGGTGCTTGGTTCATAACTAATTTTACTATTCATAGGCAAGTTCTCTTTCTAGCTATGCATAACATTCTTCTCAAATGGTAATATTTTGTTCTTTCATCCGTTTTAGAATAAATCTCATTTCTTACATCCTCACCAAAGCAAATTCTGAAAAGGGTAATAGATTTGCTATGTACTACATAATTCTTTCATCTGCTCCCAGTTTTATCTGTTCTATCAGATTATTTAAAAGCTTGCCATGTTAGCATCTGAGACGTGTTTGTATACAAAGATGTATTGATGTGGATGTTCTCATGTCTTATCTGTAGGATCCATCTCTGGCTGAGGTAAACTCATTCAGTCCTTCAGTGCCAATATCCCCCTCATCGATGATAAACCAGTATAAATTTGAAGATGGACCAGAATTAAGAGATCTCTTCATTACAGTCGATGATCCTGAAAGCCACATTACAGCCATTGAAACATTTATTACATACAGAGTAGTCACAAAGGTAAGTATCTGTTCATGGCTTTAATGGCTTACTTTGATAACAGTTGGCATTTTCACTCTTCATGCACACCATTCTCTGGGATATTACTAAATTTATACTTTACTCTTAATTTTGCCATGAGTTACAGACAACTAAAACTGCATGAAAGCGTGGTAGATAATGGAAAAAAATTCAGTGTGATTCTGCATACACATGTGCTTAGATTCTTTATGTTGAGAAAGTAGTTAATAATTCTTCAATGGCAAAATGAGTGCTATGAGAGAATAACATTTTCTGTTGTCATCTTCAGCAGGAACAGGAAACAGCCAAAAGACTGATATACTTTGAAGACACTGTATTAGCACAAATATTGATCACTTACAGGCTACCAGTCTCATGTCTTGCATAAATGTTACCCGCTACAGTCTTTCAATTCCATTCTTTTCTAATTGCAGCATCCATTAGCGTATGGATGTTTGCTTCCCATTTAGAGTTACATGTGATTTCTGAGGAAACTGCCACAATTCTCTAATGAAAAAGTAGTATTAGGAAACAATTAAGTGTATTTTTAGTTGTCCTGAATGCAAGTTATTTACAGGAAATAAGGAAGAAAGTCAGCCTTGTGAGACCAGCCAGGTCTTCTGAGATTACCAGCAAATATTCTGCAGGCTGCATTTTGAGAATCGCCCTGTTAATTTATTTTACTTTGAGTTCTATTTAAAACATTCATTTAAAAGCGAATTTTCAAATGGGAATTATTCATCTTTAAATAAGAGGAGATATCAATTCCTCATAAAATATTTAAGGAGTAGGAAGAGAGCTATCTTTGTTAGGTTGCTAGCAATAATTTTCACTTTATGCCTGTTTCTGTAGACGAGAGAACATTTTTTCTTCAGGCAAGTATGAAAGGGCTGTAAGGTGGATTGCTTTTGCTTTTTTTATCTCTTCTTTCTTATCATATTTAATTTGGAGTGCTGGTTGTTGATGATAAAGTAATAGCATTCCTCCCACATACCTTGAAAAATTTGTATTCAACCCTCAAAAATGTTTAGATTACAAAAGCATGTTTTGAGGTTTTTGGAATTTACTTGCATCACGTTATAAATCTCTGTGCAACAATGAGTGCTAAATAGCACATGTTAATGAAAACATGGGCTCTTTGTGGCTTGCCTCCAGAAGACAGAGCAGTGGTAAAATAAATCTCACGGTCTGACAATTTCGTAATCTGTAATAAGCATTTTTTGTAGGCATTAAAGGTTTGTTGGCAAGTTCTAACAGGGGGCTGCACAACTGGAATCAATGATGGGCCGCAGAATCCATTAAGCAGTGCAGGAAGTGTTATTGCTGGGATATGCTGAAGTTTCCATGTTTTGAATGTGAGGATTATCGAGTAATGTCACAGGTCCCAAGGACGTATGTCAGCTCTTTGGGCTTTGTTCAGAGTGCTAAAAAATGGGCTTTCCTCACTTGTAGATTACTGTTCACTTTAAAAGAAGTGCCCTAAAAGTAACGAACATAACTGTGATTGCTGAAAGGAAAATGCCACGCTAAAGTGATTATTGCAATAGTTTGGAAAAATTGTGGTAAGATAGTCATTATAAGTCACGGCACAAAGTGCAGCTTAGTGCTCTTTTTTTTTTTCTCCAATAGAACTTTGATTTCTTGCTAAAATAGGATGTGTTAACTCTTCAAGAAGTTGATCATTGTTCTTTAAAATAACAGCAAACCAATAACAAGGACAAATAGAATATATGTATTCCTTTCAAGTACTCAGTTTTCTCCAAAATCTAAAACTTTTTTTTTTCTGGTATTCTAATCTAAGCCTGTTTTTTCTACTTTTGGTTTTCAGACAACCCGTGGTGAATTTGACTCCAGTGAATACGAAGTTCGAAGACGATACCAGGATTTCCTCTGGTTGAAGAGCAAACTTGAAGAAGCACATCCAACACTGATTATTCCTGTTTGTTTGCTAAAACTTAAGTTATTTTTATTTGTTTGTAAGATGGCTCCAGTTTTATACAGAGATGTTTGAGGTCTTTCTTCAGCTTCTGAAGCTTCACAAACATTAAGCCAACCTATTTGCCTTAGCTTTATATGTATGTGACAAAAATCACATAAAGGTATTTCTTAGGTTTTTAATTGTGGCATTTGCAGTAATTTCCAGTAATTTATGTCCTTTCTTAGTGATACTCATGTTCTTCTGCACTGTGTATTACAAAAATGCCTTAGTTGAATACGAGAACTTTATATAGCTTTTGGGTTATTGCATGGTGGATTTTACAAGGTATACCTATGTTTTTAGTAAGCAGAAGAACTGTTATAATACCTTGAATATTATGAAAATTATGCAATATATTTCTTCTTTTTTTCCTTAGCCATTGCCTGAAAAATTCATAATGAAGGGAATGGTGGAACGATTTAGTGATGAATTCATTGAGACTCGAAGAAAAGCTTTACATAAATTTTTGAACCGTATTGCTGATCATCCAACTTTAACTTTTAATGAGGACTTCAAAATTTTTCTTACTGCACAAGCCTGGGTAAAATGACTTTGCTTTTATTTACAGTTATGTGAAACCACATGGTGTGTTAGTAGGGTATGTCAGGAGCCTCCCTGGTTCAGGATTCAGTAGTGTCATCCCATGGCTTGTTACAGAAGTGTCAGAAGCAGGCAGGGATTTATGGAATATTCATAACCTGAGATAACCTTTTCTTCTGTGGTTTTGGTAATCATGCACATGACCATAAATACTGCTGTACCTTCCAAAGTTGTTTATGTTACTGCATTTTGGATTTTTGTGGCAAATTCATACTATTTCAACTCTGCATGTTTTTTGGTACGCATATAAGCCTCCAAGATTATGAGGAAAACAGTGGTTTTAATTAATTATTGTTTTGGCATGGCGCTGTCTTTTCCATCTTTTTTTTTTTAAGTTTTACTGATCTCATGAAAGAAAAATACAGCCTTTTCCTGTTGCATTGTTGCAAGATGTGTCCAGTTGCAAATTGGAGTTTTGCACTCAGAAAAGACTGCCTCTGAATTTCAGCAAAGGTTATTCTAGCAACATAAAAAAAGAGTTATAAAAAATAGATGGATTCTTCCCTCAGTAGGAACATTGTCTGCTTTTCTCAAAGACTTATTTCTGCAGTCATTACCTCTGCTTTTCTGTTCAAAAAGCTAAATTGCAAACTAGTGAACTCACCCTGAGGAGTGAAGGGGTAAAGGTTTTCTGCCATTTTCAACCATTCTTGTGAGACTGTCATAGATGGCATGCTTGTGTTTGCTCAGATAGGCTTAGCTAATAAATGCACAAGACAGGTATGGTTCTGACACTGGTCTAATAATTATAAGATTTATGCACTAAAAAGACACAGGTTTATGTATGTAGTTTTGTTAAAAAAAAAGAAAAAAAGAAAAAAAAGGCACTTTATTTATTCATTTCAGAGAATTAACAAAAGTACCTGGAAGTAAACAGAGCTTGTTCTGCCTTTAGGAACTCTCCTCACACAAGAAGCAGGGTCCTGGCTTGCTGAGCAGGATGGGACAGACCGTCAGAGCTGTAGCATCCTCAGTAAGAGGAGCAGTTAAAAATCGTCCTGAAATGTTTACAGAAATGAACAATTACATGGAAACATTTAGTCAGAAAATAAACCTACTAGATAAAATAGCTCATAGGATTTACAAGGAAGAAAGGGGTAAGTAGAAAACATGTATCAGTTTTATTGATTTAAGAAATTAAAAAGTAAATTAGTTTTCATTGTGGCAGGCAAAATACTCTTTTCCAGCAAGTAAGGAAAATGGGAGATTTTTACATTTATACTGTGTTTTTCTTTCTGGTCATGTTTTTGACTGACCTTCGAGTTAGTTTGAATAATTTTTTAATAGGAAGAATTTTAACATGTCATTCAGCTACTTATAAGGAACTTAGAAGAAAATGTATTAAGTATGGCTGTATTTTAACTTGTGCTTTTTGGAAAGCTGCACGACCTTTGGTTTCTAGCTTTCAAGGGAATGTACAGTTTTCTGTGCTATGTCATAATGACACGAAGCTGTGTTGATTCCAGATCTCTAAACTTCTCTTGGTTCAGTTTTGTTCTGCACTTTTTTTCTGTTGACCAAGTAGATTTTAATTTTTCTTATAGCTTTACCGTTGGCCATAATTTTTGTCATGGTAATCTGTGCCTGTTAGAGTTTTCTCAAAAAGGATGGCTTAATCTTAATTTTTTCCTTATATAAGTGTAGTTCACACACCTAATTGGAATGTTAAGTTACTGACTTTTCTGAGATTCTGGGATGATCCTGATCTCAGACCATGCCTGTTCAGTAGAATTTCCACTGGGCAGCACTTGAAGTATTTTCTTGCCTATATAATATCATTTGAAGAGCTGCACTGTGTTAATAACTGAGTCCTTGAGCTTTTTTGTGCAGTACCAGATCTCAGTGTGTCTTCACTGAATCGAAAGGGTGTTATAAAAGAAAAATACACGTTGGTGAAAAGAGTTCTTTTTGATATTGTTCCTTCCAGTGAAAGTAGCTGTCTGAGGTCTGTAGGTTCAAGGTATCAGTGCCAAAATAATTCTTGGAAAAGCTTAAAAATTTTGACATGCTCCCAAATGCTGTAGATTATATCTTCTTTCTAGATTTTTCAAATAACACTTGTCAGAACACTTGTGTGCAGGGCCTTACTGTTGTGAATAGGAATTGTGGATAGGTCTGATACAGAGAACATTCCTGCTTGCAGTACCTTAATGTGGGATTCTTGATTACATCTTCCATAGAGGGTTTTTTCGTCCAAATAATTTGAAAGTAAATATTACACTCTTCATGCCACAGGGCTGCTTTCACCTTTCCTAGGACATCTCTTCATTATACACTTAGTAGTGACAAGATTGCATTTTCAATACATGACCAGTGTGTTCACAGTATCCTCCTGTGAACTGCAGCTTGCCCATGTTTAGCCCTACCAAATGGCTCAGTGATTTGTGGGCCTTCTCTCTGGTTATGGATTATCACTTGGTCTAGAGACATAAGTAATTCATAGGATATCCCTGTATCTAAATTAATAAAAACTACTGAAGGAGATACCACTTGCAGAGCAGGAGTGAACTTCAGTGTTTCTTCTGAAGCTTTTGGGACATAACAAAGCTTCTAGTTTTAATAACTGAGACTGTATTTGGAGCATTGCTATTACCAAGAAGCAGAGGAATTCAGGGCGGTAGAAGACAGCAAGTCAGGCCAACTGCCATGGCTCCCGTTGCTCTGTATGCAGCCAATGTGAAGTAATGCAGGTCACTGGGTGTCTGAATGCACCTCTTCAGGTCTTCCTGAGTATGTGTGTCATTGGGAAATGATTGGGGCATTTTTGCTGATAGATTTCTCAAAGCTACTTAATTACAATACAGTAATTGATTAGTTTATTCATAAACAATGAACTGGAGTTTACTTATCTTGGTCATTTGAGCAAATTTAAACATTAGCCTCAGTCCCTTGCTTGGTTCCCAGTAAACATGAAGTTGCAATTAGCATCACTTAGACACCTGTTAATGAACAAGAGAGTAATATGTGTCTATGTTCCTCTTAAGACTATTTTAATGAAATGAAGGAATACGGCCCCATCCACACGCTGTGGTCGGCATCAGAAGAAGACATAGCAGACTCCCTAAAGGGCATTGCCAGCTGCATCGACCGCTGCTGCAAGGCCACGGAGAAGCGAATGGCAGGGCTCTCAGAACACCTGCTGCCCATTTTACACGAGTACGTTCTCTACAGCGAAATTCTCATGGTAAGGTTTCCTGAAGGACTCTTTATGGCTCAATATAAAATTTGGCTTAGTCCAGTCACAATGTCCAGGAGAGAATTTGTAGCTGATGAAAATGACTTAACCGTCCCTGTATTTACTCATCACAAAACGTGCACAGCATAGGATACCTGTCCATTGTCAGGGAATCCGATTGGTCCTGTTTCCCTTGCTAATCAGGCAAGAGGTGCCCCTTCCAAATAAGAAGAGCTTGATAGTTTTGCCTGGCAGGCAGCCCTGGGTAGCTGTGCTAGGGTGTCTAGTTTTGCCGTCTTCAGTGAGCTCTGCGTTGTAGCAGAGAGGATTTGGGGACAGCAGCTGAGAAACACCTTCCCTGACACTGCCAAAATATGAACTCATTGAGTAACAGATTGTGTGTGGGAAAAGGAGTGGAGAGGTTTTTCCCTTTCTAGGAGCTCTTCCTAAAGTGTGTTTTCTTTTTCCAGAACAGCTGGGAACTTCCAGTTCCTGCACCATTATATAAGCATGTGTTAGTCTTTGCCATAAGCTACTGCTCTCAGTTCCCTTTATGTATGTATTTTTCTTACGCTTGGAGAGGATGTAAAAAATCAGACTCCAGAGCTGATATATTCAGTGCTGGTGGATAATCAACATAATTAAGTAACTGAATTCAGTATGTCATAATTCCCACTTTGCTGCCTCCAGAAAGCAGAACATGTGTACAAACCCCTCTTTGTCTAGGTTTTGAGCAATACCAGCTGCAGAATCTGTTCTTGTGTTACTGCTGGGAACCCAGCTCCTGCTGCAGTGGTTTCTGAGTAGGGGCTGAGAGAGTCTTACAGGCCATGGATAGAGCAAGACCCAAGCTAACTGAGCCTTTGGTGGCACTATGCAGAGTATTGCCACTTTCTCAGTAAGGCTTGGCTACTGAGAGTTGGGAATTCCTGCTGCGATGACTGCTGTCTTTAAAACAAGCTTCACAGAAAAAGGGGCCCTACAAAATGTCTCGTATCTCACAGGCCTCATTATTTGCATGTACGTGCTGGTAGATGGAGGTAGGTACTGCTTTGCTTAAAGATCTGAATAGATTACTGTACTAGCAATTGCAGGTCGTCTTCTCCCCCACTTCTGACCTTATTTTTCAGAATTTCTAAGTCTGTTACCCATGAGCACTTGTGGTCTTCATGCTGCTGAGGAGATGTTGCCTGCCCATTGCCTTCTATTTTGCAGCTTGGCTCACCCTCACCCTTTCTCAGGCGTTCTGTTTTGTCCAGAGCACAGAGAGGTTTCTGGGGACAAGCCCCGGGATGAGTACCTGGCTCTTCCTGCACACCTTACAAGTAGCTGTTGCCCACTGCGTTTTTTTTCCTGCTTGTAGCTTTCTTGATGCAGCTCTTGCAACACAGTATTAGGCTGCCATGAGGTCCTGTCCAGAGGAGAAATCTTCCTTCAGTAGCTCATTCTTTTTCTACAACTCTTCCTTTCCCTTCATTCACCATGGATTTTTATTTTTACGTACTGCCTATTTCCCTCTTGCACTTTGGAGAGGGAAATACTAGTCACTAAATTAAAATACCTAAAAACACCCTGTGGAAGTCACCCACTAGTAAACCTTTCAGAGGTGTGATTAGCCCCTCATTGCAGGGACCTTGGCACAGTGCTGCCAAGACCACATGCAAATGTGGAGAACAAGGTGTGATCAATTACAATACAATCCTTATATTTTCCAGTGTTGCGAGTTCAGCCTTTAACTGGGAAAAGAGGTGGATTCATAGCTGAAATATTTACATCTGGACCAACCCCTTCCTAACTGACCCACAGAGCAAATCTGCTGTGCCTCAGGGTACAAATTACAGCATTAATTAGTTATGGGTTCACATAAAATTATTTGTGGGTTTTGTGGCAGAGTACCATTAAGTATTACACAAAAAACCTGTAAAAGTATAATAATATGTTTTAAAAATAGAGTGCCTGTTTGCCATTAGAAGTCAGAACTTGTCTATAGATGTAGCACCTTAGTATTAAAATAATTGGTTTTGTCTTGTAATTCAAAGTGTATTTGTGATAAATGTTGCCAAGCAGTCATTAAAAGTTTTAAAAGAGGCAAAAGAAATAGGAAAAAAGAGAAAAAATTTGTCTTATGAAGAAAAGCTGTTCCAGACATTTGTTTTGCTTCTGCGCTTACAGCTAAACATTTTCTTTATTTATCTAACCAAAAGATTCCAAGCTATTGAAGAACATTTGTCTGCATTGCTAATCTATTGCTCAGAAATGCCCCAAGTCAAGTTTACCAATTTTTCATAGTGACTACCTGTTCAAAAAGAAACATTGAAAAATTATTTGAAAATTAACCTCCTAAATGATTCTATCATGTTTGATAAAGTATGCAGATTTCAGAGAGAACTCAGTCAAATAGGAGAGCTAGAGAAGGTAGAGCTGCTTGTGCCCTGTGCTGTTTCAACATGCCCTGTGCTAGAGGTGAATACTGAACATCTCTGCAGAAGAAGCAGTAAAACCAGTTGTGGCGAGGTAATGTAAAAGAAGGTTTTGAGATTTGTAATTATATACGTCCTGCTTCTGTTCTGCTTTTTTTTTTTTTCAAAAGGACTAAACACTTGCAACACTTCTGCAAGATAAGCATACCTGAGTGTGCTTTTACAGATGAGGAAGCTAAGACAAAGAGACATTTGTAAGGCTTCATCCAGGTCTCAGAGCAAATGAGCATTGGAAATGGAAATCTAATCTGTAATACGGCTCCTGTTTTGTAGCTTAACAAGTAATGTTCCTTCCCCTTTCTAATTATGTTTTGATATTAAGCTAAAAACCCAATACCTGCTTAGATAGTTACAAAGGAGGTAAAAATTACATATGCTGAAAATAAGCACGTATATTAATGGTAGAAAAGCCATCATTCCTACGATAACTTTATCTGATTTTTCTGATTTTTTTCTGATTTGTCACAACTACATTTGGCACTTACAAAATAATATTAAAGGTTAAAGTCACAGTTTCCATTTTTAGTCTACTTTATATTGTAAATTTTACTCAAAGAAGATACTTTCGTTCATGAGATTTGGCAAACTCATGTTGCTGTTTTAAAATGAGTATACGGTAAGTTGATACCAAATAAACTGCTGTAGCAGTTTTGCTCATACAAGTGACAGTGATACTGTGTATGGCAGATTCTTGTGGCACTGATTTTGGATTTAGTAAGATTCTTGAAAAACATGTAAGATAAAATACAGCTATGAAAAAATAAGTCTTCATGGTTTTGGTTTTTTTTTATAAAGCATATATCACGTCAAAATTATTAAATGGTATCATTGTGTGATCTTGTTTATCAAGTAGCCAAGTTGTTCGATGGTTTTCTGAAAGAGCTAAAATTTGGTGTACTTTACTTCTTTTTTTTTTTTTTTTTGTTATATTAAGGGTGTTTTGAAAAGGAGAGACCAAATTCAAGGCGAGCTCGATTCCAAAGTTGACGCTTTAGCCAGTAAAAAGACAGAAAAGGATCTGGTGAGTATGTTCAGGAAGCCAGAATCTTCCAGGCCTTACTGTAACTGCAGGAGACACACGGAAGAAGGAAGTGCCCCCTCTGAAGCCGTGTGCTGGGACTGGGTGCTGTCTCTCCACCTCTGGTAGCTGCTTGTGTCAGGCAAAGGCCATCCTGAAAAAGAAGCACCACTTCAGTAGCTGGGCTCCTGGAGGGAGGGGCTGGTCATAGTGGGTGACCACTGGGCTTTGTCAACACAGACTGTACCACAGCTTATTTTTAGCTTTTCTATTTACTTCCGCACTTGGAGTTAAAAGAAGGTAACAGTTGCTGCAGTGCTCTTGTGGCTGCTGCTTCATTGATGTAGGAGAGGGAGAGGAGGTGATTAGGATCAGCAAAGCTGTTCATTAACTTATTTAAAATAAAATGTTCTGCATTCTGTTCTTTCTGTTTTTTCTAGTTGGGCCCAAGGATATTTTTTTTGCTTCCAGTATGACACCTTCATTCATTCTAGTGAAGTCAGACTGTAACTGGTAGCCCATGAGGACAGGCATCCCCAAAACCATCAGCAAGGCTCGGCGAGCCAATTAAAAACAACTTCTGGGATGAGAATTGGCATTTTTAAAATTTTTGATTGTTAAACTCTCCAGCCTAAATAATGTCCTTTTAGCACAGTATTAACACCAAGTGTTAACAGTGTAAATAATATGCAAAAATTACTAATAACTTTTTAGTACATCAAAGGAGAAAATCCTTAACATTTCAGATACTTTTTATTAGGCTTGTTGTAATTAGTTTCCATGTAAAAATGAGCTGTTCAGATAGTTTTTGGCACTTGAAATGCATATTTTCATTTGATTTTTTGGCACTGAGATGAATAAATAAGAATATATTACCAATCTCTGATACCTACAATGGCTATGGTAAATTATATAACAATTTGCCTCTGTGTACTGCAGTGGGACATTAAGTAAATATCTCTGGTTTTGGGGTTTTTTTTCCTGAAGCAGAAATTTTGTTTACTTACTGCCTTTGTGTTCTCTAATTTGTTTTTGTTTCTCTACTTTCTTTGCTGCTTCTCCTGTCCTTTTTCCTTAGATTAAAGCTTGAAGCTCTTATAAAATGCACACAGAATGGTGAGTTGGAGAAGCCCCCTAGGCTGGGAGTTGGGTAGCCAAGGCAGGTGCATTCAGCGATGAATTCAGCTCCATACAGCTTGTTTAGCAGTCAGGTTCATTGTTGTTTACTGTAGAAAAGACAACATAGCCTGGCAGGACGTGCCATCTTTTCAGGATGCTTTCCTATTATAATCTGATGGAGCTCTCTGACAATGTGCATGCACTCCCTTTTCCTGAACTGTTACAAACAAAAAAGGAATATTTTTATTTTAGCATAGTATTGATCATACCGTGTTGATTTGATATTGACAATACTCCATCATGAGATGTTTGTACTTGCTTCCAGTAGGATTTTGAAATCAGTTTGCCCAAACTTACTTTTTTTCATTGTATATGTGTTCCCATATCTGCATTTACAGTTTAGTAAAGGCTTTGGACACTGGGATTGACCAGGTGCTCAGATCTTTTCTTTATCTTTCCAGCCCCTCTGTGTCTTACTCATTTCAGAGAATCCTGGTTTTGAGAGCCTGGTTCCCCTTGCAGTCTCAGAAGAGCAGTAAAACAGATGTCTGTTAGTCTAATCTGATAATAAAATCCTGTGTTCTCTAATTGAGTGGCAGCTGTATCCTGAAGACTTTTTCTTAATTAGAAGCTGCAGCCTTTTTCTAGTAAGGATAGTTTGGCAGCAGAGAATGGTGTACTGCTATTTTTAACCATTGAAGTGACTTAACTATTTTCTTGGTCACTGTTTTACTATGTTTTCATTTTTATTGTGTTGAAATATTTTTCTGACGCTTCTAACCAGGCTGATTTCATAATAAAAGGTGGTTTTAACACAGGTACGTTGTTGGAACGTGTGTCAAACACTGAGTTTGGGTGTATTTGCGCATATCTATTCCTAAGCAGAGCTCCTGTAGCTTCTAATGATCTCATAGATGTCAGATTGAACTTGTCAGTGCAATCTAGTAGCCAGAAATTTTGCTGACGATGAGTGGCATGAACCCTAATCTCATTTGAAGTACATTTCCACCATAGATAAGGAGTTTCAGACTGTCATTAGAGCTGATAAAAGACTGTGAGATATTTAGCATTGTTCACAGCAAACATTAAATGATTTAACAAACACAAGGTTGTACAGCAGAAGAATGCAAAACATCCCCAAGGTCAGTGCAGATGAAATAGGCTGGAATTGCAAATTAAACCTTAAGGGACATTAGGCTCATCGGCTGGGAAAGAAAATGGTTTCTTGAGCAGTGTTAGAAAGCTGCTTGTGGTGCTGCTAAAAAAGCCAAAACCTTGGTTTCCGCTCCAAAATTTGGTCCACGAAGGAGGCAGTTGTTCAGGGTATGGATGCTTTGAAGACTCTGATTTTGGATGCAGGCTCTGACAGAGATATTGTGGAGGACTGGTGCCCTCCTGCTTATCTAGACATTTCTTACCTCCAGAGCTGTGGCTGTAAAGATACGGGGATATGCTGTTCCATCACTTCCACACTCCATCCTGAAGGCTACACAGCAATGCTAGTGTATCCCTCTATGGTTTGGGCATTTTTAACAGTTTTAGTCTTGCCACTAGGGCTGATGATAATAATTCTGACAAAAGGTTGGTATAATGTGCTCTGACAGAGTGCGATAAGCATTAAATGCCAACTTAAAGATTCTAGTGTTCAGGCTTGAAACTGAGTAGTAAAGAGATGAAATGCTGAATCTATTACATTCTGAATATATTTTGTGTTTTAACTCCAGGCTAAAAAGGGGTTAGTATCACCAAGCTGTAGGATTAATTCATGTAGCAGATAGAAATCCATGCTATTTTGCATAGTGAGATAGTGTAAAATATGTCACTTACCAGGTGATTTGGCTATTGGGCCAGGCCTGTTTGGCTGCAGGTCACACCATTCATGTCTGGTAGCACTCTGCCCTAGCAACACCTGGCTCCCACCTTCCTGTGCCCTGGTCCCACGTGTGATTAGCACTGTGCTGGCCTCTGGCAATCACTGATGGGAGATTTCATTTCTCTCACTGGCTGCCTTAGCGAGATCAACGTAAGCAAATGGATTCAGAATCCTATTTAATTTGCAGGATCAAGTGTAACAATTTACACCTTGTAAATGAGGAACACACTCGGTAGATGTTTTTGTTAAGACCAAGCCATTCTTCTTTCACTTCTGCTGTCATGGCAGCTAAAGAGAGTAGCATTGATGGGTTTTTTCAGTTTTGAAAAAGTAGATCTTAAACATCTCTACTTGACATGGTGATGTGGCATAATGCTGTCTTTGGACCTGAAGTCCAACCCTTGCCTTAATACAAGATGTGGTGTCTTTGGGGCTTTAGAGTGGGATGTTTAAACTGCATAGCCAGGCAGAGTTGTTTAACAGAGTCTGCCTGTCCACATCATGTTGTGACTACAGCGTGGAAGAAATTCGTAGTTCCTAGAAAAGGCCAGACAAAAACAAACTGCAAAATAACTTACTTAAAATTATAAAGAACAAGGTAAGGGAAAGCTGCTGCAGCCAGGACTTCTAAGTCAGAGAAGTTCTTTATGTGCGTAGACTAGTGCATTCCCATATAGGAACTTTTTTGTGCAAAAGCAGAGAATGGATTCAACTGCCTTTCCTACTCTAAATCATCTTAAAAATGTCATCATTTTCAGTATTCTGTGCACATTCGTTTTTTGGTGTTTGAAGGAAAGGCAATTTGCATGGAACATGGTCAAAATACCAAATCCAGTTGTAATTCCTTTAAAGGTATTTCCCCCACATTTAAACTTTGGATTAACCTTTTCATTTTGAATACAGTGTTGGTAGTTGAAATTACCTTTGTCTGTAGCTTGATTAGTGGTCTGGCCAGATAATTGAACTTGAGCTTTTCAGTAAAGTAGAAATAATTTTTTTTTCATTTTGTTCCTGATTAATAACCAGTATTTCATTAATCTAGAAGTGTGGCAAAGAAAATCAGTGTAGAAATCAAGTCTAACTAAAAATGTTTATTTTGGACTGTGGATAACATCCATTCAGATGAAATTTTCAGTTATACTAGCTAAGTAGTTTTTGGCCTTTTTAAGAGCTGAATGGGATCCAGATTCCCTGACCATTTCAGGCAGTGTTTGATGATTCAGTTTGTGTCTGATGGCAGCATCGCTGCTGTTGCACTCGATCACTGTTCTCCCTTGCATGGTCCAAGCTGGAGGCTGTGTACCAGGACTTTCCATGTCTCGCTCTGAATTCTGACATTTCTGTGTTCTACCAGTAGCATAAGCATTCCTTAAAAATGCTGGAAGTTAGTCCTGGAATCCTGAACTTCTTACCAATGAAAACACCAGCTCTGCAGAAAGCAAAAGTAGCTACCCGACTTTACACAGGTGTGGTATGAGGAAGAAACTATTTGCTTTATGGCAGAATACAAGGAAGAAGAATAAATGTATGGAGCCTGAGTTGCAATGGAAGCAATTCAAGGAATTGAGTTTTCCTGCTTGGTGTTCCTTATTTTGGTGGTGGTTGTGCCTGCCCTGCCTCCTGCTGCAGACAGTGGCTCTGCAGTCCCAGCAGATGATTTTGCAGTGTAGCCACAGATGTACCTCATTCTGTGACTAGGTGCCAGCCAGGACTGACACAGCTGATTAGTAAGTGGCAATAGGTAACCAAATTACTGAGAAGACCAGAAAACTCACTAAAGAGAGGGCCGCTGTCCGCTTACTCCCATTAGCTGGAAAGTCAGTTGGTGCATCTACAGTAATTAGAAGCACATAATGTCTGTAGAGTAGCCCCCAAGGTTTTGGGTCCTGGACTGCTGTGGAAGAGTTTCTTCTCTGTAGAAGTCCTTCCATTTAATTGCTTTCTCTGCTTCTGTATTTCTTTTTTCCTCGTATGGTCACACACAGTTCCACAAGAAACGATAGTAATGTGACAGGCAAGAAAACAGAAAGTTTGTGATTTTGATTTCTGCTGTCTTCTCCCCATTCTGTTTTCTGCTGTTATCAAAGATTCTGTCAGGGTTTTCTCAGTTTTTCTGGCCGAGTCTAATTTGTACAATTGATTCTGCTTCAGTAAAGCCCTCTATATTTTACTTTTTAGATGCATTACTGTCAAGTGCTAGTGAAGAGGTGCCAGAGTCTGTAACTTCTCAGTGAATAAAAATATCTCCAGGAACACTTTAATTCTGGTCTATATTTTCTGTTATTAATATTTCAGAAATTGTAGTGAGTTATTAATTAAGAATTAATTTAAAATTTATCCCTGAGGGATGACTTTTTTTGCTAAGTTAAATACCAACCTTAGTTCTGCAGTTCTTTTTGTCTCCACTACAGTCAGCTGATTTCAGTAATTTTGGAAATGGTGATTTTCCTAATATTTTTTAATGTTTGCAATTAATATTCAGTTCTCAGAAGAGATTGGGAAACTTGAAGACAAAGTGGAACGTGCCAATAATGCTCTGAAAGCGGATTGGGACAGGTGGAAGCAGAACATGCAGTGGGATATGAGATCATCATTCACTAATGTGGCTGAGAATAATCTCCGTTATTACGAAGAGGTAAAACTCTTTCTCACAAAAATGTTATTTTTTCATTATTTTAGTGAAGAAGTCTATGGGTTCTCTGTAAGGAGGAGTTTTTCCATTTTAGGTCAAACATTTGGTAACTTCCGAATCAGTTTCTGTGGGAAGAGGGAGACAGTTATCCTTAATTTGACAGATTTCAAGCAGAATCTATTTTATTGTGCCCAAGTGGTTGATCCTGAGTTCATCATCGACAGAGGGCACTCTTGTTTTACTAACCACAACAGCTTAGAACATATTTTTTGCTTCAATGTCAGCTGCTATATTTCAATTTGGAAACATTTTGCTGTGAGAGCATGAAGAAGCCCTCTGTAAGGCTCAGACCTGTATGAGGAAAACCTTTCAATGTGATTCCGTCAGATTTTTATTTTCAGCTCAAATGCTGCAGGTAATATTCTTGGTAAGAATTTCCAAGAATATATACTAAGAAGGAGAATTTGAAAACATATAACAAAATACATTAAGCATTCCGTGAAGTTTCCTCACGGGGAACACAATGTTGATTGAAATGCACATTTTGAAAATGTCCCAGATGTCTTGAAGTTTTTTAAAGAATTGCTCCTTACTTTTGGAAAAAAATAGGCATTGAGCCATCTATTGATCATAAATTCGTCATTTTCACAGATATATTTTGGTATCTGTAACTTCAGTCCTGTAGTCTGAGTCTTTTATGGATTGTCCATTAGCCAATGGCAGTGCCCTGATTTTACAAATCATTTTGTTAAAACATAATTGAAAAGACAGAGCTCTTGATCATCAAGTCTAATTAATTAACATGCAGTCTGTGAGATGCATGGACATTGACAATCTGTTGTTACATATTAAGATCAAAATATTTTCTGAAATCAGGCAGCAAGCTTTTGGCATCCTCTCACATTGTCTTCATTTATTGATGGTCTCTGACTTCTATAGCAGCAATATGTATGATAAAACAATGCTGAATATATTGGAATATTTTCTTCGTGAAGGACTAGCTAAAACATAAAAATCATTATTTGGTTCTTTTTCCTGTCTAGAAATGCTTTTTGCTGAAATAGACGTTTAATTCAGAACACCAAAGCTCTTACTGTACATGAAATTACTGTTCTTAAGGCACAAACTGCAGAAAATGATTCAGCTGTCTCTGCAACTGCCAGAGGTTCTTCTTAAAGAGCCCCTGAAATACCAGAAAAATTGGTTTATACTGAGATATGATCCTTTGTTGGTGCTCTTCTTGAATATTGAAATCTTCATTAAATGGTTTTGCTGCTACATCTTTGTAGATCTACATTTTAGAAAAAGCGCCTTATCTTACTACAGCAGTTGCAATAATAAGCAACATTGTGCTCACAGTTGTATAACTCCTTGTTTGCAAAGTGAGGGCTTACCAATTTCATTCTGTTTTATCAGAAAGTCATTATCTAATCCTGATATTCAAAAGAACTTGGTAAAGTTAATACTTTGATGGGGAGTTTTGACCTAAAATACGTTTATTTAAGAGCCATGGTTAATGCTGATGGTTAATTATTAGAGAAGGGATTACTGATTACTGTCAGAGGCCTGTATATTTCGAACTGCAAGTGTGTACTCCTGAAAGCAGCAGGCAAAGAAGCTCTGGCATCTGCTCCTGCTGTTTGGGAGTGAAACTTCAGGAAGAGAATCTCAGAAACCTGAGAAGCAGAATATTATTTTTATGCTTTCCGTAGGAAAGAGAATCCTACCTTAAATGTAATAGTTTGAGTCTGACTCATTAAACTCATGCACAAACACAGTGTCTGTTACAGTGTTTTTCACTTTTACAATTATTACTTGCTTCATTAGCATTCTTTCACATGTTTGAAGTTTCTCATTCAGACTTTTGATGCACCATTTGATGCTTACTAGGCCTTTTCTTGCTGTTAGCATCCCTCATGTTATTTCCTGCCTTTTCTCTTCCCCAAACCGTGTTCTGTGCATTTTCCCAGGCACCATGGATGCTATGAATAAGATTCAGTTGCCCAGCTCTTCTGTCCAACTTCTATGAGGAATCATCTCCTGCTTTCTTAGTGACTACCTGCTTCTCATCCTTTCCCCCAATTTCCCTCACCCCTCAGTTAACCTATTGTTGCCTCTCCGTGAGCAATGTCCCGTTCTCTTCTCTACAGCAGCATTTCACTGTGCTTCTCATTATTGCCCTTGCTGACTGCATTTCCCAGGCACACAACCAAACCAGGAGTCATTTCTGTTCATGGTCATTCTCTCCATCCCTTAAATTTCCAGGAACCACAGAGTAATGAGAGACAGGCATCTTGTATTTTCTGATGGCTGCTGCAGTAGAGAATGCAGTCCTTCAAGACTGTATAAAACTCCAGCCACTGTGGTCAAAAACAACACAGCAGCATGTCAAAGTTCACTAGAATTTCTAAAATTTTATTTCGTCTTTGTCACAATATGGGGAAGGAATATGAACTTACATTTGTTTGGGTTTTTCCTTAATTGTAGTTGCCTAAGGATTCTGCTGTCAACTTGTCAAGCATCACTTAGTAGCATAAAAGAGTATCTCTTCCTTAAT
Source organism: Mohoua ochrocephala (assembly GCA_013398855.1). NCBI lineage: Eukaryota > Metazoa > Chordata > Aves > Passeriformes > Acanthizidae > Mohoua > Mohoua ochrocephala. The sequence continues at coordinate 233,335 of VZTA01026264.1, forward strand.
CTGAATTAATGTTCACATTAATGAAGTGTTACTCTAAAGTGTTACCTGTAATTATGTTTCTCTGGATTTACAAATTTAAGAGCTATTCCTGTAGTCTTCCAGTTCATTGGCTATCTGCATTTATTATACTTGAATAAGAAGTGTTCCTTTGTTTCTGTGGCTGTTTTGTGTCTCTCAGTGCTGTGGTAACAAAGACGTGAATGAAAGCCCAGTGTTGCAAATTTCCAGGGTGCTCCTGTGCAGGCCTATGAAAACAAAAGCTTTCAGGTGATAATGTGCAAGCTTTGTTATAATGTATTTTAAATCATTTAGGAGCCAAGAATTACCATGACTGACCAATCATTTGATATTCCTGTAGCTGGTCTCAAGGGTTCCTACAATTCTGTACTTCCTTTCCTCTGGAAAAGAGTTGAATACATCCTTAGGTCTCTCTGTATTCCACAAAGTCCTAAATCAAAAAAAATACTGTACTAATAATGACAGTAAATGCATTGCTAAAATGAGGAGGACTTTCTGAAACAATATGAAAAGGTTTTAATTTTTAAAAGTTCATAACTTTACTCCTATTTCTGAAGTAAATGGTATTGATTCAGCACGTGTTAACACTGTACCATTTATTTTATTCCTTTTCATCGTGCCTTAGGCATGACACCATTGTCTGACAGCTTAGTCCAGAAAAGGTATCTGCCAAACAGCTGGAATCACAAACTGTCCACAGGGTGGAGCTTTCATCTGAGAAACTGATTGTCACCATGAATATTTTCATTAATTTAGAAATAGATATTCTGAAGATGCAGCATTACTAAACCCAAAGCAGGATACAGAGTTAGTGGTGGTGCTGGCAGGATTATTTAGCTGGCACGTTTGAAGTGTTGCTGCTGCAGACTAGCAAAACCAAACCAAGCACTGCGGAACTCTGGCTTCAAAGAGCAGAAGCAATTAAACATATGCTAAATTTATCTTTTTTTCTCTCATGTGTTTAGTATAGTGCCTAGAACATATACAGCATCAAAGGAAAAAAAAACACTTCCATTTTTCTCAGCAAAGAATTTTGGTAACCTATTCTTTTCAGGAACACCACCAGAATAAGTTACTAGGTTTTACAGCCCAACCCAAAGACTAGCTAGACATTGTACATCCAGCAGATATACCCTGCTTGTTAGGCACTCTAGGAAATGCAGACAGATTGGTGTTTTTTCCTGCTCTGGGATGGTAGTTCGTTTTGGCATTGAAAGAATGTGTTTTTTCTTGAGCATGGATGAACCTTTGTTTTAAAGCATAGCATCTGATTTTATTTATTTCATGTGAAATTAATCCCGTTAAACCCTTCCATCTTAATCAGATAATCAGTTACCGTTGATATAGTCAGATTCTTGTTGGTATTGACACACCTTATTATTTTTCAAAAATATAAATAATTTCCTGATTTTCTCAAGTATTTCAAGCATAATTTGATATATTTCTGTGGCCTACATTGTTGTACAGGCATAAATTGATCCAGAAGATTCATTAGGGCAAACCAATACTCGTTCCCCATTACAGCAACTTCCCTCTAACTCCAAAGCCCTTATGTACCTCTCAGTGTAGCAAAAGCTGTAGAAAAATAGATGAGATTTGTTGTTTGCCCTAGAGGCCTCTGTAGTGATGCATTAAGGCAGTCGTTTGGTTGTGTAGCAGAAAGTTCCTGCATGTTGATCACATCCTACCTTAGCCGTGCCTGGGAGTGCAGCTACCAAACTTCACGAGATTTTCAAAAGCTCCCACGTCTGAGCCCGTTTCTCTCTGTGCATGTCGCTTCAAAGGCAGATCCATCTTTGAGCCCTCATTCACTGCAGCCTTTAAAACTTTTTAAAAATAATTTTAGGAAGACATTTTTTATAGTAGGAATTACTATTTCTGTGCAGTCTAGTTTTTGTTTCCTTGCGCCCAGAAATCATGAAAATACTTTCTGTTTCTCTCAGACACAAACAAGACTTCATTTCCAGATTCTACTCCATAAAATTCCATCATAAATGATATTTTTAAGGTATCAGCCATGGATAACTGGGAACTGGAACAGAAACACACATGGCACGTGACACACTGCTTCTGCTAGCATCCTTACTACATGTTCTCTTTGTGTATCTCCTTTTTCATTATATAAGCAATTGTACCGTATGAAAAGCTTTTTTCTGCTTTTTCTAAGAATGATGTTGCAGAATAGATATGTGTCCTGCAGTAGTAATCAGAATATTTTAGGTAAAGTAGCCTTATTTAAGTTCTTGCTATTTCATTTTGTGTATTTAGGCTTTTTTATGTTTTCCATTGGGCTTTTACGAGTAATTGGATTATGAATTTCAATCCTGTGCAAACACATTTCATTTCCTCAGTTTGGATTTTCTGGGGTTTTTTTCCTTTCTGTCTCCTTTGTGAAAACTGGCTGATCCTCTGTTTAGATCTCCATTTTCAACCTCCCAGGAGAATGGAGTAAAATCATTCTGTAATAATGTTGAAGTATACATCACTAACAAAATGTCGTTCGTGCAGTTCATGCTTCACAATATGAAAAGCTTGAGCCTAAGGCACAGAGACCTAGTTTTGTTTTGGTGTGGTTAATTATAAAACTTGTCAGCTGTAGCAGCACTATGATGTCTGACAGTGAAATGAGCCACCATTGCTCTTACATTTTGAAAAATGTGTTTTGGTTATATAATCAGGGATAAATTAAAAGCTGAATAACTTGTGTGAAAAAAATGCTTTTCATCTTTGTCTAGACAGACTTCAGAAGATCGTATCTATCTGGTTAAGCAATGTATTGTGATTGCATTTCAACATGTGCAGTTTGGCTCAGTGTCGCAAAGATAACACAAAGCCATTTTTACATTGCAGCCAGTGCTGATACATATATTTTAATTCACATTACTGAAATTACAGGATGACAAAACATGGACTTATGTGGTAATTAAATTAAACTGTGGTTCAGAAAAAAATCTGTCATTGCTAACAAAAGACTCTTCAAGAAAAAGTGGTGTTTTCTTGAACTACACCTCGAAAAAGCCTAGAAAAACAGCTGTGCCTTGCAGCTTTCTAGGATGGTAATCCAGGCTGGACTCTAACAAACAGAAATTGATGAGTTTGAGTGCTGCAGCGAAGACACATTGCTAGCAGCTGCCTCACTGACATTTCAAAACCAAGATGCCACGTTCCTGCTCAAGCCTCTCAGATAGACTCAGCTGCCACAGTGTCACATGAAGTCGGGGAGAACCTAATGACCAAACTTAAAGGCTTTATAGAAAAGGCCAAAAAGACCTTTTAAATCAGAAATCAGTTTTCAACACTTGCAGTTCACTGTTCATGCTGGCAGTAACTTCACTGTTTCTCCATGGTGTACCATTTCAAAAATAACATTTCTCCAAAAAGTCAATGAAGAAAGCAGATGTCCACATGAATCTTATCCCGTTAGTCCTCTCTTTTCACAGTAATTCGTACCTTAGATGTACTCTGAACAGCAGCATGATGTTGTTGTGTGCAATAGCAGCAGTAGTTACTTGGAAGCAAGATCAGAGGAGAAAGACTGGGGGAGTAAATTCATAGTCTAGGGGACAAAATGTGAATAACAGAAATGATCTCTACTGTTCCTAATAATAACCAAAAACATATGCAAAAATAACCTCATACTTTTTTCTTTGTGATCCTTTAGTTCAGTTGGCTGTTTTAACTGCTCTCATTTTCTTGCCGACCCACATGTTCTACTTTCCTATGTCTTCAGGGACAATGCCACTGCTGACTTTTTTTTCTTGTTACTTTTGTCACCCTTAATTTGATGGGTATCCCTGGTTCTGCATCCTTGTGTCATCATGGATTTCCCCAGCTCCAGTCATCCTGTGTGTATTCTTTGTTTTTCTCTTTGAGCTTATACTTCAACATTATCAGATCCTCCCACTCATCTGCTTGCACACAGATATGCAGTTATACCAGGACCCAGGCTCTTCCGTGTAGTATGATTAAATCTCCATATTTAATGGCAGAGTTTGGAATTCATTCACAAGAAATGTCTAGTAGAGTTAAGAGGCTGCAAGTTGAAGCAGGGTCATTTCCATGTCTCCTAAGCAATGACAGATGGATACGAGATGTTTCAATGAGCTGGGCTTAGCAAATTTCTGTGGCTTGAATAGTTTATGGCAAAAGATTTCAGTTACGAAATGATGCTGTTTTCAGGGCACTGATTTAATTCAAAGTTCAGATAAATGGAATGTGCTGCCCAGATTTTAATATATATTTCCTGAGAAATTTCAGAAGACTTATTTATTGTGCATAATAAAGATTCTTCATGAAAAGAACTGTGTAGAGTAAGTAGTAAATAAACTGCATTGTCAAGAACAATAGGTATGAATGTATAAGTCAGAATTTTGTTAGAACATTTCCATTTCAAGGGCTTTTTTTCAACAGCATCAGAACAAGAAAATTATTGCAGGGATTTGCCTGTCCTGTTCTACTGCCAGACTTGAAATAGTAGAAACCTGGTGCTTTGGGTAACAAGCATCAACTCACTACAGGTTACCTCGTGATAGCCTTGCCATGGCTCTCAACACTGATTTATGATTTAGAATGGCTTGCCAAGCTGCCAACACTCATTTAAGCCAAATTGAACCAAAGTCATTTGGGGGTTTTGTTGTTTTTTTTTTTCATTTTACTGCCTGCAGAATTGATGCTTCAAATTAAAAAAAAATAGTTTTTACAATTGTAAATACATTTTTCCATAAGGAGAGAAATACCACTTGTAAGGATAACAATATCCCTACTCCCAGCCCCTGCCTTTCTGGTCCTATTTCTTTCCCATTACTCTGGGGAAAAATGAATTCTCTCCTTCTTTAGAAAGAAAAAAAGGGTTTAATTTAACTTGGAAGGAAATTGGGTATACAATAGGAATCCATGGAGATTACAAGGGAACAGTGCCTGACAATATGCTTTCCATTTGGAAGAGATCTTTGCCTGTAACTAAAAGAAGAGATTAAAGAAGAGCATAATTAATGTTAGCATCTTCCATACTACAACATACAATTACAATGCTCACAGTGTGTGCTTGTCATTATGTAAAATTGACCTTTACAGCTCACTCAGCATGTTAGCTAGCATTTTGCATATCACTGAGCTGCCTAGGAAACCGTATTTTGCTCTTACCATGGTCCTACAAAGGCAGCTTGTGACAATGTGTGTGTATTCTGCTATTTTTTTTAATGCTTTTTCTCCCTGGCTAACAGTTTACAGAAATCTGTCTGCTGTACTCATATGTATGTGTTTGGTTTTTTAAAGTGCCTTGCTACATGGGAGTCCTTCCTAGCATCTCAATCAGTGGATCTTCCTGTGGAAGAAGATTCTGAAGACAGGCCTTGAGTAATATCTCTGCTTGATCTCTGCCTTTTCCATGCAGTTTCTCCCAACCAAAGTGCTTTATATGAGATCAGATACATTATTAAATTTAACTGTTAAAATCAGTGAAATGCAGGAAACCAGCTTATTGAACACTCAGGTATTCTAGTCCTGAAATACATTTTGAAACATGCTATATATTGCTTTATATTGCTTAGCTCTGATTTTACATATTTTTATGCATTTGCATACAACTGTTTTCATAAATATTGCATTATTTGGATATAAAGTATTTTAAATATGTAAAAATAGCTCCATTTTAATAAAAATTTTAATAAGGAAAGTTTGTCGTCATTCTGTATCCTACTCTTTTTTAGAAGTATTTTGGTATTTTAGCATACTTCTTAGATTCTCTTTCTTGAGTAATTTCTTGTACTTGTAGGTTACCTTGCGTAGTCTTCAAGGGCTGGGACTTTAGGATTATTTTAATAGATCTTGCTAGTTGCCCAATGGCAGCATAGGACATAAAGATGCCAAACATGTTTTGTGAGATTAATGCTGCTTTAAAGTATTGTTAGTTTAGTTTTCAGTTTGCAGTATTTACATGTCTATTATACATCTTCAGTTTGACATCTTTTAAAGGATAAAGAAAAAGTGACAGTTCGTGAAACAGACTGTTTGTACAGTGACATCATACAGTGACAGCACTGATGCCAACACAAGAACTTCCATTTGGAGTTTGCAGGATGAAGCCTTCTGCTCCCATGGCTGACCCTCCTGTAACCCTTAACTTCTCCCCTCTTTAGATAGTCAATGTGGAAGAGAAAGGTTTGCATTAAAATGATCAGCTGTTTCGCTCATGCAATATGCATTAAAGTCTTCCAGTCCCTGAATTATTCCACCCAAAAGGTCCTCCAGACTGCAGCTGTAGTTTCTGCAGTTCTCCCTGGTGGTCAAGGTCTGAGCAAGCCACAGGCTCTGTGTGAAAAGAATGAGGTGCAGGAATCAGAGACAGCCTAACCAGGGCTCTGGCCTTGCAGAAGAGCAGGGCTTCAGCCATCACCTGCACCTTTTGTGGTGGCATTTTGTGACCTTATGCTGATCAGTCACCTAATGGCTGCAGGGGACAATTCCAGAGCACATGGCTGCTGCTCCTGGGTGGCTGTGGACCTGCCCAAGCTGGGCAAGGATTTTTGTGGCTTTGATCTTGAAAAATGTATATTGCAAGTAAGACCTGGAATACTAGCACGACCTTTTCAGCAATGCTAGGAAGAGTGTTCTCGTGCTGCCGCCATGAAGTAGTAGTGAAAGCTTGGCTCTTTTTTTTTCATCTTTAAAGTGGCAGTTAAGATGCTCCTGAAATCCCGCAGGGAGCATGCATCTCTCCCGGTGTGGACAACTCCCTGTGCAGAGGTGAGTCTGTGTTAGGAGGAGGGCAGTGCAGTGCTGAAGGGCTGTGCCTCACAGGGTCTTCTCCAGCCGTGCTGGCAGTGGATCCTTGCAGGAGGCAGGGAAGAACAACGTGGCTGGACTGTGCTCTTTTCCCACTCTGCCTTCCTGATGATTCCTTTTTAACATGAGAACTTCTATCAACGTGCTTAATAGCCTTAATGGCTTTCCCTTTCTTTTTTTTTTCCATCTAAGCTCATAGGATTTACCATGCTGAATATCAATGAGTTCTACAATTTAATATGTAGGAAAAATCAATTCATTTTTTGATTTCCTAAACCAGCTGCCCAATAACTTCAGGTAATGCCTTCTGCCTGTTAAATTGTGAGAAGAGATGAGCAACTGTTTCCTATTTGTCTTCCCTGTGCCACTCAAGAATTTACAGACCTCTAGTGTGTTTTCCAAGTACTGTCTGTTTTCCCAGAGGAAAAGCCATAGCTTAATACCATATTGTACAAAAGGCACTTCACATCTGTGCTCCTTGTTACTGCTTTTCTCTGTATTTTCTAGTTCTGCTGCAACCAGTATTCAAAATGCAGACACACCAGAAGCGTACGTGTTGTCATAATTATGCTTTGATTTTTGTCATCATATTCCTAATTTATTTTTTGAAGTACCCCTGACTGCTGAGCTGCCATTCCACAGAACTGTCCACTAACATTAAGAGCTATTCTGAAGGTTACTGAATAATTTAATATCCATCAGTGTGTATATATAGGAGAATTGGCTTTTCCCCAGTGAGCATTTATTTGCATTTATTAATACTCAATTTAGCCTGCTGTTTTTAGCTCCTAATCTCTCTGTAGTGTACAGTTCTATAAACAGGATTGCAACAAGACAGGCAGCAGTAACACTCTGAATACCAGATAAGTGAAAGTACAAGGAATTGAGCGTGATCAGGCTTACTGGAAGGATAGAAATATTTAAGTGTTACCAAGAATTACTACCATGCTACTAATTTAGGCACCTCTAAGGACATACAGCGTTGGGTTAGCTGACATGAGGAGTGCCACTGTGTGTTGCATTGATTTTACCTGTATAGTCTGCCAGACTGGGAGGTTGCTATCTGAGACAGGAAATCAGAAGCACCATTGGACATTTTGCATTCTTGGTAAAATATTCATTATGTTCATGATTTATTTTTAATTTCTTTTTCTCTTTAGCTAGGCCGTAACTTATGGGGGAAAGACTTTAACAGTCAGTTTTATAGAGGCCTTCTTGTGACCATGTATTTATTTTCCTGATTTTTTAGTAGCTCTATCATCATGTAAAAATAAGGTCTATTGTTAAGTACAATCAAACATTGTCCTTTCTGTGTCATGCAAATACTTCTGAAACTTACAATTTTAGAAAGTCTATTGCATATTTAGACTTATTTCCAAAGATTTTTCTTTTATGGAGTCTCGTCTTCCTTAGGCTAATGATTAGAAAGTGCTTAAGCTATTTGATTACTCAAAATCAGTCTGCCTCTTACTGGATTTTCATGCTGCCTCTTTGTATGTCAGTGGTTCATATCTAGGGCCTGTAAACAATGCATCTCTCTCTTGTTAGACTGAAAACACATACAAAGAAAAGAACAAAAACCTTCTCTGGTACCTAACAGGAGAGCTGTCACCAGAGGAAACTGCTGCTGATAGTAGAGGTAAAACAGGGATTTGGGTAAGAAATCGGTGGCTCTAAGCACTGAATGATTTTAAAGGGTTGCCTGATACAGATTCCATCCCTTTACAACTGATGTGTGGCAAGATGCATGTCCAGAGAAAAAAGAAATAAATACAGGTTCTTCTGGCCCCTGCTGCTGTCAGCCTATACCCAAAATAGTGACCTTTCAAAAAGATTTGTGCTCTATGTATTGAATTTTTTCATTTACGTGATAGCTGTGGGCAGGATTTCACTTCTAGCATCACTAAAATAAGGATAATGCTGGCATAAATTAATCATGAAATCAACCTTTGAGCAGGAGCTTTGCAGGCCATGAGGAGTATCCAGTGGTTTTCTTCCATATATCTAAATCACATTTTCATATCACACATCAGCACTGCCCACTATTTTGGACAAACAGTTCATGAAGAATGGATGAGGGCAGAGGTGTATGTAATAGGCTACTCCGATATGTTTTAAATTTACTCAGAGAAATTGGTTAAATAACCGTTTTTCTAACAAATGGAGGAGCTCCTACCTGCCAGCTGGTGTGACTGACTTGAGTGAGTAGAGGATGAGATTGTAAAACCTTTGCAGAAAGCACCTGGACAGCAAAACATTCATAAAACACTGCATAGCTTTGAATCTTTTACAGTGTGGACCTCCTGTTAACTGGCTGTATGTCCCATAGCCATCATCTTTACTCTAGTGCTGCCATCATCGTGGGGAGAGAGAAGCCTTATCTATGCATTCCACAGAGGCTCCTTATTGAATACAGAGTGATTGAAAGAAGTGCTGGCCAATAGGATGAACCATAAACTCCTTCATGAAACCCACGGTGTTGCATTTTCCAGCTGCAACAATGTTTGGATGCATCTCCCACTGTTGGCAGCGGCTCTGCCCCACTGGGAGGAACAAAGAGTCAACAACTCATCTGAACCTGAAAGGGACAGACACAAACTTTCAGCAGATTTGGGAGGTTTGGGGGACCTGAAAAGTGAGGGTACATCCTGGTTTAGGTAAGACACACAATTGAAGAAATGAAGAACAGTAAAAAGATGTCCTTGTTTAAAATATAATTGGAAAAATATATCAAAACCCATTGTATTCATTTTCCTACAGGCAGAAAGCCATATCTGAGGTTTGAATTTTTTTACCTGGACTGTGACATGGCAATGAGTTTTCAGCAGGAATACTTCATTTGATAGGTCTGTTGCTTAGAAGTTTAGTTAAGGAATAAGCATTATTGTGTCTGCATTTATATTTAACTAAGAGTTGCCAGAAAGCCATTAACTCTTAAAGCCAAACTAAGAAACTTGCTTAGAATCAAAGCAACATTGAATATGTGACGTGGGGAAGATTGACTCTTCTTTAAGTAATTGTTATAACACTGTTATAACAATTATAACAGTTGTTATATGGCTTCAAGAGCAACTGAACTGCCCTTCTGAATTAACTTATTCAATCAAAAAAAATAAATAGCTGCAATGTTACAATGTGATTTTCTTCTTTTTTTTTTGCAAACTGAGGCATCTCACCAGGCTCTTTTTGCAAATGAAAACAAATAAGATGTTTATTTTTTTATTTGTACCCTGGAGTTGTGTTCATTAAAATGATAAATTAAGCTTTCACCAGGAGGTAAAAAAATAGTATGTAAAATGAGAGCTGAGCAAGATGTTCTGTACATGCACAACTATCACAAAGCTCCTCACTTCTAGGTGGAGAAATGTTTTTTCACTCACGCACTGCATTATTTGTCAGGTTAGAAGACAAAGCCAGAGCTGCTCTGAACATCAGGACCTCGTGCCCACGAGCCTGTAAGAATTGCTTGGGCCCCACAAAGCTGGTACCAAGCCCTTAAGGCTGGCAGAGTCTGTAGATGAGCAGCAGCTCACTGAAGTTTCAGAATCACTACTGCTCTTTCATCTCTTTTCACTGCTTGATTCTTCCAAATACACAGCACAAAAGTCCAAAGTTTCTATCAAATAAAAGGTTAAAGAGGGAAATTTATGAGGATCCTTTTGGACCTAAAAAATATTATATGAGTCTATGAAATAGAGTGGAAATTGACTGTAATTATATTATTAAGAGAAAAATTATTACAAGAATTCAGTACATCCTCTCCTACTTTCCACCAGTAATACCTTTTTGCAATAAACAAAACAACCTGGCAGATACTCAGCTGACATAAAAACAAAGCTAAAGCAAGGTTAGAAAAAGATTTGTAATTTGGTTTGAGAGAAAATACTGAAATGTGAATAGATCTTCAGAGACTGTGTTCATTCACTGACAGGACAGGACAAATTTATAGGTGAATTAATTGTGACAGCTTAACATTGTAAAGTAAGTTGTTCGATATTTATTGGTGCCTTCCAGAGGTTCCTTTATTCCTATGATTACACCTGTTTTGTTACCATCTCATTGTAGGAAAGAAAATTAATGGAGAAGTATAAAAGGGGAGGCGCTAAAGCAGAAAAATCAACTCTCATCTTCTGTGACGATGATTGTGCACTGTGACACTGAACAGTTAAAAGAATTTTAAAATATTATTCAAATACAGTTGTGCCTCATTTTGTCACATACGCGTACAGCAAATGAAGAAATACACTTCTGCTAAAGGCTAAACCTAGAACCTTTTATTTCTATTAGCCTTTTCTTCATGTATGAGTTTTTGCTGAAGCAGAGAGACTCTCAGTACAGATGATCATCAACCCTATCCAGAATATCTAATACAGAATGGCAGTACTGGGTCAACCTGGCAAGTCTTAGCCAGGTTCTTATAACCAAACTGAAAAAACCCATGCCCTATCTGGTCAAAATGCAAATGCCAATAGAAAACATTCCCTGGCATTTTTTACCTTTTTTTTTCCCCTTTCCATAAGGGCTGTAAAGCCACTTCTGCCCCCGGTTCCTGCTCACGCACTGAGCACCTCACCCGGGTTTAATAAGGACTTTTACAGCCACGCTAGGACAGGGTACAGAGTCCCCAGACTGAGGAGGTGGCACAGAGCAGGGTGTGGAGGGCTGGGAGCCCAGCACACGCTGGGGAAAGGTAACTCCCTTTCTCCTGGCTACCCCGGTGCTGAGGGAGGTGCCGAGGAGCAAAAGGAGGTACTGCACCATGTCTCTTACTCACATTCTGGGAGTGGTACAAAGATAACTGGCATCTGTCACTTGGATTGCAATTTATGCATAGATTTCAGAATACAGAAAATCAGAAAATAGGATGGGAGAAAAAAAATACCTTGGATACAATTAGAAGGATGTTTGCTTTCATGGTTTAAATTATATTTAGCTTAGTTTTTGACCCTTCACTTGAAATGTTCCTGTTCCTACATTATGTGGCTTGCTACCTACATCAAATGTGTGTGTGTGTGTGAGAAGTTTGGGAGGGTTGCCATGGGAATTCTGGCTTCCATGCTTGGAAAATCATCTGCAATTTGACAAAGCTCATCAATGCTATTGCTATATATGTTCTTTTTCTCTTAGAAGCATTTGTCTTCTAGTGACCTTTATGGAAAAAAAGTATTATTTCATCTCTGCTATGTAATATGTCATCTCATTTATCAAAAGTATTTATTCAGAACAAATAAACTGCAAGGTTTTGAAGATTTTCCTTTGGAGTCCCTCTCCTGTAACACAGATCCAGATGTTAGATTGTTCTAATTCATTATTTGTGGTACAGCTATTTTATTAATTTATTACTATTAATTTTACTTTTAAAAAATTGTAAGATCAGTTCAGAGCAGAAATGAGTCTCTGAGTGATTCTAAGCATGCAAATGTATTTATATGGTGCCTCTTGGGTTTTCTGGTTTGTTCATTCATTCTGAGATACGTGAACATTCCCGATATAATGGGTGACCATGCCATCACTATGCTGTGATCCAGAATCCATGGAAATGAATGAAGAGACCAAAAACTGTTCAGCTGTTCTAATATAAAGTCTCTCAACTAAGCAACATTCAAATTATTAATAGTATTTGGGGGAAATATGCTCATTGAAAAGAAACAGGAGCAGAAAACTATAATCAGTAGTTACTGATTACTTACTCATATATTTGGTAGTGACCAAAGTCTTTCTGCCACCTTTTTCAAAAAGGTTGGAAGGTGATTTCTGGGGGGAGGGAGCAGCATTTTCCATTGTTTCATTTAAATTATCTCAGCTGTTCTTCAGCAGCAGCAGCAACGTGTTTAGAAGGGAAGCAATAAAGTCTTAATTATAGGGCAGTGTAACAGCTACAAATGCATATTCTACTGCTACATGTTCTTCAGAAGAATGTAATCAATTCACACTGTTTTTGAATGATGTTTCATATTGTGATCTTGTAAACAGATCTTAAAATAGCCAGTTTATAAAGACAGCTAAATCTCTGTAATTATGAGCGCTTTTCTTTTTTCCCAGTTAATCCTAAAAGAAAAGGTGGAGACTGAAGGTGCAGCAGCTTTGATTTTGAACCCCCTACTGAAGTAAAAGAATGCTAATAATTTGAAAGTGGGTTTGGTTTTTTTTAAGAAGAATGTACAGCCATTAAACAACATACACAACTAAATGTGGTATGTCAGAGATGAACTTAAAATGGTGTTTCTGTAATGCCAGATCACCATGACTTTGTTCATATAGTGAACAATGACATTGTTTTGGATTTCAGTGAGAAGACAAGAAAACAGAGTTGACAGAATTCAGCATTTTCAGAATTTGTTTTGTTCTGTATTATTTAACTAGTGGCCAGTGGCTTCTGATCCACACTGTGAGGTCCGGTTGAAAGCTCAGATCTCTTGTGAATTGAAACGTAGTCTTGGGTTTTAAACATGCCACCAACTGAGGCTGATAATGTACTATCCATGAAAAACTTAACTAATGTTTCATTACAACAGATTTTGAGAAAAGCTGCAAATCCCTTGCCGTGGAGATGGAACTGTAGTATATCCAGAGTATATTTCATTCTATGGGGTGAACTTTGAAGAAGCTGGGATCAATGGATAAATCACAGTTTTAGCAGCTCTATTTCGTATCTATAAAAAGATAATTAATGTTTTCTAGTGAAAAAAAGTGCAAATTTTAAAGGATCCTGAGTAAAGTCCAAGGGAGTTACACCAGCCCTCTGCTTGTCCCTTTTGCAGAGACATGGCCAGTGAATGCAGGGGCTGAACGCTGGTGAACGTGGAACAGTTCTACCCACGAGCCAGTAGCACAAAGGTGCCATTGAACCAAATTTTGGTTGCTGAGGCAGAGTTCTATTTTGGACTGTAAGTCCCTCTCTCCTTTGCTACTTGCCAGCAAACTTGAGCACAGCTGTCAAAAAGCTGATCAACAAGCTGAGAGTTTCCATATTCACTACATAGAAGTGTCATTTAGCGTAGCAAGAGTTTCTCATCTTGGACTCCCATGTCAAAACTTCTGATGAGGCTCCCTGTCCATCTTAGTTAACATTTCCTTGCAAGGATATGTTCATAAGTATTTTAATGACCAGGGAAAGAAGGTGTGCCTATTTGGGGAATACTACGTATTTTTAAACCACATATTATTGTTCCAAAGTGAACACTATTAGAACAAACTATAAATTGCTTTTCCTTATCTCTGGAAGTTGCTTAGGACACGGTGATATCCCCACCCTGTGGCAGAGGGCAAGAAAAGCTTCTCTCTTTCCTAAGTCTTCAACAAAATACTCATAGTAGGAAGGAGAAAGGCTGTCAAGTCTCTTGGCCTTTTCTGTTTTTTAAGTTTTATCATGTACTTCTGCAGCATATGGGTATAACTAATTACATTTTCTGAGCAGATGTGCAAGAGAGGGATTGATATGCCAAGGCTGGTAAATGTCCAATGAGGAGGCGACTGGTGTGCCCATGACAGATTTTGTAAATGAGACATTTACGGAAATGACGAACATAAAACATTTCATTTTAATATGTTACTCCTGAGGTTAAAAGAAGCTCACGTCCATTGTCAATAGGGAAAAAAATGTGTAACGTGTCTCCATTTCTACTTTTAGAAAAAAAATTGTTTCAAAATATGTGGAGTATGTTGGGATTTTTCAACTTCTTTCTTGTCTCCGATTTTCTACTTACTGTTATAAAAGACAGGTCAAAAGACAGGTATTTGGAAGGAAAAAAACAGGTTAAATTCCTCTCACACACAAAAATAGGATTTAAAAAATGGAGGTTTTGAATGTTAAAATGAAGAGTCAACTGATAAGACTAATGAGAATCTGTACACACTACATCTGAGCAAAAGAGCAAACCTGGAATTAACGTTGTTGCTCCTTGATGCAGTACGTCAAAGCAGATTTGACTGACCCTTCAGACGTGATCAGTGGCACAGCAGCTAAAGCTGCTGAATGTGTACCCAAAGCACAAAAGCCTTATGGATTCTGTCCTTAAGAAATACACAGTCCTGTTGTCCTACTTCAGTATTAAGCTGTTGGGAAAAGTCACTTTGCGAAATAAAATAAGACATTATTTGTTATTAAAAATGGTCTTTTTCTCCAAACGTTACAGCCCTTTTGTAAATCAGTACCTCTGATCATGCAACTCCCTTAGCCAGATCTAGATACATTCCCACCTGGCTGACTCTAGGGGGTCTGTTGTTTCCCTCATTTTGTTTTTAGACAGAGCTGAAGGAGGTTTGAGAAGTTTGTGTATTCTCTGTAGAGGAAAAACTAGAGAGGAAGAGTATTTTGCCTCTTGAAGTGACTCAGAGTTGTCACCCTTTTTATTCCCCCTGTTAAGTCTCTTCATTATTATTCACATAGCTCAAATCTTTGTATTCACCTTCTCAAATTTTCAGGTGCTTTTCCTTCATAGTTAATTTCTTTCTTCCTTTCAAAATTCTTCATTTCCCTCTGACACCATGTAATATTTATTACATCAGTGCTAAAGCTGCATGAATAATTCATCAACTATTTTGCTTCTTTTCCTATTCAAGTATGGCCCATAATAATTCACTTGAAATATTCATTATTTGAAATGTGTTGCTGAATAATTTTTGCAAATAATTCTTGGTCTGTATTGTTCAGAGGTGCAACCAAAAACCCAAGTGGCAAAACCTCAACTTTGATCCAACTATCCCCTCTTCCATCCAAGAGATGGAAGCTCTTCTTATCTGGTGTTTGGTGCACTTGGTGAAAATGTCCCCATCTGCAACTGGCTTCTTGGAAGTACTCCTCAACGTTCACAAGTTCTGATATAGAAGAAAACACCCACCAAATAAGTGAATATTTTTTAAACTACTTGGAAAGAAGGACATGAGATGGGCTGTCATGCTCTCTTTATTCAGTTACTGCCTTTGCTCCTCAGCACCATCAAACAGCATAGGTGACACCAAGCGACAAGTTCCTTGAAAGTGAAATGTACATATGATTTACATTCTTCTCTGCGAGGGTGGTGAGGCCCTGGTACGGGTTGCCCAAAGAAGTTGTGGATGCCCCAGTCCTGGAAGTGTTCCAGGCCAGGTTGGATGGGACCCATGGTCTAGTGGAAGGTGTCCCTGTCCATGGCAGGGGAGCTGGAACTAGATGATCTTTAAGGTCCCTTCCAATTCTATGGTTTTATGATTCTACACAGCCAGAGATAACCCTGATATCAAGAGCAACAGCAGTGCTGGGGTTTCCCTTGCAGCACTGATCCCAGAGACATGCAAACCAGAGGCTTCACTTATATTCAGCCATATGTTTTTCAGCCACCAGTGGCAGCCAGGGTGTTCTGACCTCTGTTTACACAGATGAGGGATACCGCACTGTGGAGAGTGAGGGGCTGAGCTCTCAGCAGCTTGAAACCTGGCGGGATCAGGAGGTCACATTTCTACACCTTATAAACAGGTGGCAGTACTTTCTTGGCTACTTTGGCTTCTTGATGGAAAAATTGGTGCCAGAAATAAAAAAGTGACAAGTTTTAGTAGTAGCAAGGTTGTTTCCAGGCATTTGTGTAAGCATCTATGTAAACATTGCAGTCCTTAGACTGTCAGCTTTCAAGGCCCAGGTGTTTTGGTTTTGTTTTTCAGTTTTGATGAGAAAGCACGAACACAGCAGTTTTTCTGCTCTAAGGCTGGAACTCCTACTTGCTGCTACAGTGGAAGTAATATTTACCTCTGCACAGGTATTTTTGGTAGGTCCTAAGGGTCAGGCTATTTGTGTTTGTAGCAGTAGCAAGTACTCATTGCAAACTCAGAGCTAGGCCCCATAAAAGTGTTATCTGTGAACTGCAGTAAAGCTGTTTGCAAAATACTGTCAGATATGAAGTTAGTTCTCAATGACATTTCTCTTGCAGTGAGAAGGCTGCTTTTAATTTAATTGCAAATTAAAAGTTCAATCATTTTCTGCTTAATATTCCCAATTTAGCACTAAATGAACATTAAGTGATATAACGGCTGCTGAGGTCCCTGACCAAATTGTAAGAGGAGGGATGGGGGCAATCTTTCAAAGCATCAGGGCTCAGTCTGTGCTTATGTCAGTTTTCCTCCTCCTCCTTTCATTAGCAATGCTAAGCTGAGAGTGCTGACCCTCAGGGTTTGCTCCTCTTGAGCAACAAAATGGGAAGTGAAATGAGTGTGGCAATCTGCTGCAGTCTGTGAGAGCTGCCAGCTGTACCTGTGCTCTGCAGAGGCTCTGGGAGTGTGTCCAGGGTGGCAGGGAGAGAAACACTGAGAGGGAGAGACAGCATGTATCTAATGGAGCTGTGCTTTGAAGAGGACCAAGGGAAGGTACTATCTTGCACACTGAAGAAAACAAGTGTGACTAACTTAGAAGACAGAAGAAAACAGATATATTTCTTTCTTTTGAATTCCTAGGAAGACCTTGATGCTTAGAAATACATATAGAAGGAAGACCACAAAATAGACAAATGGTACTGAGAAGTAGCCTGTAAATCATTGCCTATAAAGCTATGACTTTTTGGAAGATGGCATTTTTTTCTGTTGGGCTGAGCTGTCACACACCACAAGAAGATTCTGCGGGTGAATGTGTATCCTGTAATTAATTATTACTATTGTTTTTCTGTCTGACCCTTAGAGTTGGTTTTTACAAACTGCAAATTGTCAGAATCTGACTCGCACTCAGTGCTACTGAAAGTGGGAAAGATCAGAAGAATTCACTTAACAAATGCAGATGATAAAATAAAATGTCACATTTTATTACATACTTTCATTCCATCTGTCTGAGCAATTTTAAATGCCAGATTTAAAGAAGTGCCAGCAGGCCATGTCTTTCAGGGATGCTCGCACATGGCTGCACTCGCTTTTAGCACTTCCTTTCTATTAAGAGGATAATTTGGTGGCACGGTAAACTCCTAGAAGGGTGCAAGAGCATGCGTGTTTGCAGTGGGACACTCACTCACACTCCTGCCCCTGTGCCGGCTCCTGGGGAGTGCACTGGGAATCACCACCTCCTGCCTTCCCTCTCCCTAGCTCACATGATTGGTTTTCATGGCACTGCCCCAGCAGGGAAGTTGCATCATGGTTTCCACACAGCTTTGGAAGGTCACCATCGCTCACCTCCATGCTGCTTGCTAGTAAGACACTACAAGAGCATGCCTCTTACTGTGGGCTTTCTGTCACTCACATATTCCTCTTGTTTACCTACCAAATATCGAGGCTTGGGAAAACTGCAGATTCTGTTTAAAGTATTTCTGTTTCCATCGGTGAGGCGGAGGAATGGTGGCAGTGGTTAGGTATGAGGCTGGAGCGCCTTTTTAGCTCCAGTGAGCAGCTCCCACCAGGCTGCTCCTATTCCGTTCTGGTTTTTGCTGGGGACAGTACCTGCCTTGCTTGCCAAGGCTGTCTGAGCAGCCAGATGCTCTGGGCCCACCCCATCCTCCTCACCAAAGAAGGAAGTGAATCCACATCAGCCCAGAAGTCCCTCAAAGACTGTGTATTTTAAAGTTCATTTAAAATTCAAAGCATCTGATGTATTTTTTGCTTCAAAAATGCTGGGAAAAAAATGAGCAGGAAAAGAAATTCCCAGAGGAAATAACAGTAGAGAAAAAAAATTGGGAAATGGAGCACAAGGAGGCAAAATATAAAATGTAGAGAGTCTCCAATCAACGAGTAGAGAGGAGAAGAGAAAAAAAAAGAGATAATGAATAAATAAATAAATAGTACATACTATATGTCCAACTCTCACTCTCTGTGCCTGCTCAGTGGCACTCCAGCTCTAATGCACAGAACTGGCACTGCACAGGGAGGAGAGGTTTTTTCTCCTTTGTAGAATCTGACTGACTTTCAAGGAGGACAATGGTACTATACAGGACAATCTGTTACTGCCCCAGTATTAATGCAAGTAATGTACGAACCAATGAGCTGCCAGGAGTACCTCTGCTGCCACATCCACCCCATGAAACAAAATTCTCATTCCATTCTTCTCTCTTTGCCATTGTCATGGTTTAACCCCAGATGGCAACTAAGCACTTGGGGTGCTTCATGTAAGGCTTGTCCTCCTTTGGTTCAGGCGGCTCCTGCTACAGTAATTGCATAAAATGCAATTCAACAATTTAAAGCTATTTCCACTACAATGTCCACTCCCAGTTCCTTTGGACTAGACCACCGTGTTTACCATTGCGATGAAGTCCTCCCCTTACCCCTGCTCTGGCCTTGGACTCACCCAGAGGCTGCAGTCCCTCAGGGCTGTACCTTCCCCTTTCTGTGAGCCACAGGCTCTTCAGGGGGACACCTGCTGCTGGATTTATCCACAGCCACAGTGGCTCTGAGGGGCAGCTGTTCCAGCACGGCCCTGTCCATGGGCCTCGGTGCCCTCAGGAACAGATCTGCTCCAGCACGGCCTCGCCCACAGCCACCATCCCCTCAGAGAGCAAACCCGCCCAACGTGGCCTTGCCCCTGGCTGCAGTCCCTGCAGGGTGTTCCTGCTCTGCTGTGGGTTTATCCATGGCCACACATTTCCAGGTGCTCCAGCACGGCCTCACGAACAGCCAGTGGTGCTTCAAGGGGTGCCTGCTGCAGCACGGACCCGTCCTTGGGCCCTGACGCCTTCAGGGCTGCCCCTGCTGTGGCACTGGCGCAGCCACGGCCGCAGACACGTCGAGAGGGACCTGCTCTGGTGTGGACTCTTCCATGGCCACAAACACTTCCAGGTGTACCTGTTCCACCGTGGACTCACCCACAGGTCACAGTCCCGCTGGCTCCCGCTGGAGTTGCAGCGTGTCCAGTACAGCAGCACAGGAGCGGCAGCGCTGCCCCGGCCATGTGCCAGCCCAGGCCATCGCCAGCGCCGGGCTCAGGATGTCCCAGAGTGAGGGGATCAGCAGCACGGGCTGCGGCTGCAGCCAAAGCAAAAAGCAGCCACTAACGAGCCCTAGGCTCTAATGCACAGTGAGGCGAGTGAGCCCCATGGCAAGCACAGGAGCCTGCCAATTATTAGCCAAACAGCAGTAACAGCTATAAATTCCATCTAGCACATTCCAATCAAACCTGTCATTATTTCAAACCCTTTGAGCCCTACAATGAACACCAAAAAGGGCTGTCGTAGTTTTACCCTAGATGACAACTAAGCACCCCACAGAGGCTCACTCACTACTCCCTGGTGGATGGGGGAGAGAATGAGAAGAGTAAATGTGAGAAAACTCGTGGGTTGAGATAAAAACAGTTTTATAAATAAAGCAAAAGCCACACATGCAGGCAAGCAAAGCAAAACAAGGAATTCATTCAGTACTTCCCATGGGCAGGCAGGTGTTCAGCCATCTCCAGGTAAGCAGTGCTCCATCACACATAATGGTGACTTGGGAAGACAAAACATCATGACTCTGAATGTCCCCCCATCCCTTCTCCTTCCCCCAGCTTTATGTGCTGAGCATGACTCCATGTGGTCTGGGATAGCCCTTGGGTCAGTTGGGGTCAGCTGTCCTGGCTGTGTCCCCTCCTAATTCCTTGTGCACCACCTTCAGTCTCCTCACTGAAGTCAGGTGGGGAACAGAAAGGGCCTTGATGCCTTGAAGTGCTGCTCAGCAACAGCTAAAACATCCCTGTGTTATCAACACTGTTTTCAACACAAATCCAAAACACAGCCCCAGAGCAGCTACTGTGAAGAAAATTAACTATACCCCAGCCAAAACCAGCACAGCTGTCCTGTATGTAATTCCCTTTGAGAAGTTCACAGCTTTTCAAAGGATGTAAAAAACCTTGCCATGTTTCAGACTGGAGAACATACAGTTCCCTCTACAGACACACACATGCATTTCAGATGGAAAGACCTTGAAAGGTGCAAAATTTCAGCCCACAGATCCTTAGCACTGACTGAAAAAAAGGTTCTCTTCTTGTATCACAAATAACCAGCTACTTGGAAATACAGGCAATAACCTTTTATGTGGTTTTCCAGGGAAATTTAAATTGCATTTTGAAGTTGAAATTTGCACTTATTTACAAGTGTTCACAATATCTTGCATTAAAAAAAAGTGTCACTTCAGCTCTTTTTAAGTGCATGTGTGGAGATAGGCATAATTGTGAAGGCATAACCAAAGATATCTATTCCTCTTGGGACTTTATTTTCTATATTGACTTAATTAGAGTTGGACTTCCCAATAGCTAGAAGTTAAACTTTCATATCTGTGAACTGGAAAGCAAGATGGTAAATTGCCTTGGCTGCCTTTGAGGAACATAATGTATTTTTCAACCTTTCATTTAAAAACTGGCAGTACAATGGTAATGGTCAGAGGAGAAGATGCCAAGCATTTATCAAGTTAAGGATCATTTAAAAAAATATACCAGAAAATAAGTATACCGGAGCCAAATATGTCACATATTTAAGCAACCATTAAGCACAGTTTTGCTGAAAGAAAACACTGAATTTAATAAATACGCCATCTTTCCACACTAAACCTTTGTAAAGACCTTGGGTTTTTTTCTTGTTTAAACTTTTATCTTGATGCCTGATCCCTGCACATAATACCAGAATAATGCAGATTATTAGGGGAGGTAACTCGAGTATTGGGATTTGAACGTGAAAACTTTGCTGACTCCAGGCTACTATTAGTTTTGCACCCTGCCAGTGAGTAAAGTATGGATTAGACTTGCAGAAATACCCCCAACTGTGTTCATGCCTTGGGGAGGATTTAGATCAGACTGATTGTTCCAATAAGCCCCCAATCTGGTGAGAAGTCACACTAGTAATTTGCATCTTCATAAAAGAATTAGCAGAGCTGTTGCTTTGAAGTTCAATTACCCATGTGCATGTTTAAAGCAGAATATTGGAAATGCATTGTGCTGTTTGCACAGCTGCAGAGAGCTGAATACACGGGATGTTTGCAGGTTTGCTGCTGAACTTTCCACGCACCCAGGGAAACAGAGCTACTGGGAAATCTGCAGAAGACCTAAAACCATGGGCAGGCACTGAAGAGAAATGAAGCTCTAAAGAAAGTTTATAACTGCATTTGTGGACATTGAGGATAAATTCAACAGACTACTTAAGTGTTATGAGGTGCCAGCTGCAGCTCTATAGTTAAGGCTGAATTGAGCTCTGAATTTAAATCAGGGGTTCAAGTTCATTACTTCTCTGGATGATGTGGCTTCCTTTTTAATCCTATCTCAAAATTTACAGTACTTGCTCTTTGAGAACATGATGGATTTCCTACTAAATAGAAAGTAAATCAAGCAGTTAAGGATTAAAATTACACTGTAAAATAGACCCCTTGTGAATTTAGATTTTGTTCAGAATACTACTGATTTTTTCACATTGTTATCACCGTTAAAATTCAGTTATATAATACAAAAATAGCTGAAAAACACTATGAAAAAATTAATGTTTATACAATCACTATGATCAACAGCTCATTTATACTTATAGGGGTTATTACAACGTTAAAGCTTATGCAGCCTATTATCCTTCCATGCCAGCGCAGCCATTCACTGCCACCATCCTCCAGGTTCCAGCTTTCCATGCTCCAGTACTTCCACTCAGAGGAGGGCAAGAGACACCGTGGCCCAGCCATTCTGGCCCTGTGCCACTGGGGAGCTCCTGCCCCCGAGGCTGCTCAGGTGTGAGTGACCCTGCACGGCTCTGTCACACTCCCTGCACTGGCACAGCCTCGCACTCCCCTCGAGAGCTGGGGCTGGATGCTAGTTGGCAGTTTGGCCCTTTAAAGCCTTGTCCTATGGACCTGCCTCAGCTCTCCATGTGGAGCCCAAACAGTCCCAGGGGAAGCCTGGAGCTGCAGCTCCCACCTGGCACCACCTGTGGCTCTGGTAGCAAAGAGACCACTTGAAAAAGCACCTGAAAAATGCACGGGTATTAGCCTGCTCACCTCAGTGAGAGAGATCCCACAGCTGAATGGGGCTTTAGGGAAACCACACAGCCTAGATTATCCACTAGGAAACAGGATGCACTGTGAGAAAAATTGATAGGTAAACTGCAGCTATTGCTGTCTATGCAAGGCACTTGATATATGTATTATTTTATGTCCTTCATCCTTACATAATTGACATAATATTTCATGGACCACTCTACTGCTTGCTGCTACTGTGCCACATGTTGGCTGCTGGTCATTTTTGCAAAGAACGGGAGGGATTGCTTCAAAAGAGATGGGCATGACAAATAATATTTATCTATGAGTGAGGAGGATGTTTTGGTATGACTTTCATATTTATTGCTAATGATTAATCAAAGTTCCAGCTTGGCATGAGAGGATCAGCACTTCTAATTCACTGGCTGCCTATCTCTTAATCAAAGAACTATCTTAACATTAAGGATTCTGCAGCCTGTGGCATTTTTTATGGGAAGCTACTTCCTCGAAAACCTAAGAGAAACAGACAGATCTGATCACAAGAAAAAAAATATTACCGTTGTCATGTTATCAAAATTAAATGATTGCCTTTGAACACACTACTGTTCCTATAGCAAAGAAAATTACAAAGGAAAATACGAGTGAGGAAGGTTTTTTGAAATACGGTAAGTAAGGAAGGAAATTTCATGTATGAAAATCCAGGGTATTCTCCACAAATTCATGCATTGATGAATCTTTGCCAAAAGGAACAGAATACCTTAAGCTTACAACTGTACAATGTAATTAACCACATCAAAATGACAACCCACAGGAATACAATAGTTTGCCCCAAAACATCATCTCCTTGCATATTGTGGCAAACTATATGATACACAATAAGCTTAAAATGTTACAGTCAGATCTGCTCAGTTCACACAGTGTGTTCAGACAGCTGTGTCTTCTCAAATGAAAAACCCCAGTGGAAGAGATAACAATATATTTATTTTATCAAAATACTACTGATTCTCAAAGAACTAAATTTGCGAGTAATCAGATTTACTGCAGTTTATTACTTTTAATGTAGGACTTATTGGAAAAGCATCAGATCCTGGTGCAGTCAAAACCCCTGAGTAAACTGCTAATCAATATAAAAATTGATCCAGTCTCTTTCCACAAGTGTAAATAAACTAAGTGTAAATATTATACAACTTGAACTAAAACATCCCAAAATTTTAACATTATACCTGATTTCTGGCTACTGCTAAACAGCTCTAGCCCTGAAACTACACTTCCACTAAGTGCACCTCAGTCTCTGTACACTGCTTTTCAGTGATTCACGTTCTCATAATCTACACAATCATTCATTTATCTCCAGTTAGCATTGCAATAAATAATTCTTTTGTCTGTATTATAATTTCTTTAATATTCCACACTGTTCACACTACTATTAAAAAAATAAAAAAGAAAAAGTTTTCCATAGTTTTTAATATTAGAAGGAATTCTGTCTGGCAAAGAAAACAACATGCAAGAAATAGCAGGGCATTACATTATGCCCTACTATGATTTATTTTATTTTCCTTAGGTGTTTATGATCCATACACTATTTTCTGTCTACACAAATCATGTTTGTCGAACTTGCAATATTATTGCTCCCTAATGAAGTGACTTCACCTTGTATTTTATTACTGACAAAACCCTCTTTGACAAAACAACTTAAACCACGAGTCTGTTTTAATAAAGCATTTGTATATTTAGTCAGGCAGAATGCAGGAACAATGCCGCATTCCTGATTTTCTCACTTCCAATCAGGACAGTTTAAACTGTAAATACTGCTAAACACCAAAGTAAGTCCCTAGTGAGAAAAGCCTCAGAGGATAAAGACTTTTGTCCCAAAACGTGCGCATTGGAGAGTGGCAGCTACAAAGAGCCCAGTTCCAAGTTCAGAAACTTCAACTTGCAATTCCATTGGAAACTTCTGAACCATTCCTATTCACAACAGAAGGTGATTTCTGCAATACAGTATTTTAGATCTTCCCAATAAAATGTCTAATGAATACCGTGGGGGCCACAATTCCTGCTGAAACAATAACTTTTCCTTCAGAAGTGCCAGTGTTAGGACTGCTCCAAGCCCCGAGGAGCATCGGAGGGTGTCCATCGAATAGCAGGCACTCCTTGTGCTGCTGTGGCAGGACAAGGGGACAGTGGATGGGTAACAGCTTGAGTCACGGCACATGTCTGCGTCCAAACCCAGCAGGAGCAAAGAGGAGGCAGAGGAAATCACCAGGGTATAAAAATTAGCTCTCAGAAGCCCACAATGACATTTGTAGAATTAAAAATAAGTCTGTTGTAACACCCACATGCACAGAAGGTGTACTGTGGACAGAGTCACAAGCGGTTATGAACAGTACACAGTACTTACAAGTGTCAGCAATAACCATTAAAATAAATACTCAGTAATACGTTGGAAATAGCTGTAAAAACTGTGCAAGGTGCATGATTGAGTAAGGATAATTTTCCTATATCATTGCTAGCATATAAAGCTATTTCTGTTCCCAGTTCCCTTGAAAAATAAATTGTTTTCTAACTCCTGAAGGGGAAAAGGAAGAAAAAGAAACAAAAAAATCAGTTGGCAGCAATCCAGTACCAGAGAGAATTTATTGACACTGAATCAACAAAAACAAAACCTCCGCACGCTCTGTTTGGTTTCCCATCCACCAGGCTATTTCAGAGAGGTGATGTGTGGAGGAAAATTATATAGTTTAATTGGATATTATTATCTATAAACTACTAGGTAAGCCCTGAGGTGTTTTGAAGTAACTGTAAAAGCATCTGCAGTAAAGAGCATGAAGAACATAATTCTTTGCTTATTTACTACATGAAAATATTTTAAATCTTGTTTTTATTTCCGAGTGATCTCAGCCTGCAAATGTACAATGCACCATTATAACAGCTGCAGATGATATTGGAAATGAATTGCAAGTACACTGTGCAGCACTGCGGTGAATCATCAACGAGTGCTGGAGAACTGTTCTTCCATTATTTTAAATGTGTACACATTACCAAATAAAATGAAAATATCATGTATTATTAATATTGTATTACAACACAGTGGGTAGGTTGCATAAAATCCAGAAAGTGATAACCAGAAAAACCTCTATAAAGTTAAAATATTTTAATAAAGTTTCAAAAGTTTAACTCATTACCTGAAAAAATTACAAAAATGAAATACAGAGACAGGATCTACCCTTAATCTCAGAACGAATTTCATTATATTAATTGCATTACACAAGAAACTCAGCTTTTGCATGATTTGGCTTGTTCATATTTTAATCATCACAGGCTTCTCTAAATTAAATTGCATGTTCAACTGTTTGGACAAAGAAGCATAAATTACGACAAATACATTAGAAAGTCTTTTTAATAAAATCCTGCTAGGCTCTATAAATGAATGGTGGTAAGGACTGTAAAATTTCATTTTAAAATGAACTCTTGAACATCAGAGAAACATTCTCACGCTTAAATGCAAGGACACAGATTTTTCTCTAACATGGGAATATTATTATGCAATGAAATGCTAGAAATGCCATAATATGTCATAAACACAATTTAATACTTTTTTCCATTAGAAGACTGCTTGCAGGCATGAAGATAAACTTATTACAGCAGAATCATTGGCGCTTTCAAATTTGATTGCATTTTCATTTCAAATTTGTTTATTCTGTGGTTTGTACCTTGATTAATTTGCCCTGGACTAAAACCTGGCTCTCAAGAACTATTGGTACGGACCTCATTTAACAAATTACATTTAAGTATGTATTTTTAAAATAGTGGAAAAACATTTTCAGTGACTGGATCGTGATAGCTTGTGACAAGCACTGAGGATGCAAGGGAAACTGATAGGGTGGGTGGTCAACGTCCACAGAGCAGGTTAAATATTTCCTTTCCAGCAGCATCACAAGGGTTACAGACCCAGCCCTGAACATCAACATCCCTGCCTATAGGAGCCATTGCTTTGTTTTACCACTGAGAGAAACAACTGACACTGGGAAAACATGAATGAACATCCATGCTGTGATGTGAGAGCAACCAAAGCAGAAAGGGTTCTCCATCCTCTGAAGGGTCAGCCCTCCTCCAGTACTTCCTCTTAAATCCCTGCTCAGTAGCTGTGGGATGTCATAGGCTTTTCTTCCCATGACTTGCCCAGGTTTCCACAGAGGTTAAAAAACTCCAACCCTCCAACCCTCAGCCTACATGCCAATAAACAAGCTCTCCAAACTTTTTCTTCTCTCTCCTCTTCTCCTTCCAAAAGATATTCATCTAAACTGGAAATTTCAAGTCAACATCAGAGACATTGGAAAATTAGGCCTTGTGTTGTTTTCTTTCTGGCTTATTCAAAGACAAGCAGGGGCAGAAATATTACTAAATTACTTGTGCTAAGTGCAGCAGAACTAAGTTTCCCAAATTGAACACTGCATAGCTCTTTCCTGTAAGCATGGGAAATCTCCTAATGCACACTAGAGTCAAAATAAAGATTTCTTTCCTCCAGGAAATATGGAACTTAAGAGCTTTTAAAAATCCACAAACTATGATTTCTAGAAAGGGCTCTTCAGAACCCATGGATCTGCCACTTAAAATTCTCAAATGAATAGCACAGACTGTGCCTTTCACAGGCACACTACAGTTAATCTACTGAACTCCCACCGCAAACTAAAGCATTTGACATTCGATTTCTACAGACTCTTTAGCAAATCCCTCAGCTATGGTATATAAACACCTTTTCCTGGCCAAAAGAAACAGCCTCCTGCAGAGACTATTTTATGGCCTAGCAGGAGCTGGCTGGGCAGTCTTTGACATTGCGGCCAGCACAAACACCTCTGAAGGAAGACTCGAGGTCACTCCGCGCAGGAGAGCGCTCCTTGCCATGTCCGTCCTCAGAGCACATGCTAGAGGGGGGAATTCAAGGCCTGCCTTCTCCACCACCCTGCTGGAAGGAGGTATAATCTCTGCTTTTATACTTTTCCTTCCTGGGAATCTTTCCAGGCTAATCAGTTCTGCACGGACTGTTTGGGTCGCCTCTGCCCCCGCTAACAAAGTGGTGAGGCACTCATTGCTTTCAGTTCCTGCTGGCTGTGTCCAATGAGCTCATCAAGAGCTTGAGAGAAATCCAAAACCTCAAGCTGAGCTCCTCAGCATGTCTGGAAGCCCTTCACTGTGTCTGTCCCACAGTAATGTATTTCCACAGCAATGTATTTCCACAGCAATGTATTTCCACAGCCCAGCATCCTATGCAATCCTACTTCGCTGCATAAAGCCAAAAAAACTAAGCTTTTCAAGCCGACCCTTGTGGGATCATTCCAGCGATCAGCTCATAACTGCCAGCACATTAAGCCCAAATCCAAGTTCTTAGCCTAAGATTAGACTGCTTCATCTGGACATAAGCACATTCAAGTAGATATGGGCAGTTAATACCTTTGAAAAAATACTAATATTTGAAAGTTAAAATGCATTTGAAAACTTTGGTCCAAAGACAGAAAAAATTCAAATTGCTACCAACAGGATAGAAAAGCCAAAGTCAGCGGTAGCTCACCTAAGCTAGGTCTACTACCATCTGTTCAGGCCTAAAGTCAAGCTTATAGTAATCAAAAAGAGATCTATCAGTATAAAAATAGCTATTAAATAAAATTAAGTACTTTTAGAAGTAATGTAACTTCTTATAAACACTTAGAGAAAAAACTGTGGGCTGAGATAAGATAAAGAACAACTCCATACAAAATGCAAATCAGAATGTGATTTCTCTAAGAAGAATGACTTTCAAAGCACAGGCATCTCATTCTTATATGCACTGCTTTCCAGACCGAATGTCCTGCTTTAAACATACTTTCCATATTTGCTACTCTGTATTCCCCGTCTATCCCCCTTGTTCTTTCACACTTTATAATAATATGTTTCATGTATTCACCTCACTGTTCTTCAGTTAATTCTATTTGCTACAGTAAGACAGATACCAAGGTGTGAGAAAACTCAGCCACCAACAGACTGCAACAGACTTCAGCCAAACCCTGAAAGGCATCACTGAGTTGGCTACAGAACACACAAATATGAAACCTAGTAAACTATTGATGCCTTTCAGAATTAATTTATGTCTCTTCCTGCCTATAGACAGAGCTTTCCTTGTAATATTTCTCCTATAGTTCTTCAGGCTTGATGAAACTGTCTCCAAACAAGGTAAACATGAAGCAAATTTCATGCTCAAAAACCAGCCTGGACACAGTTTATGCACCTGTCATCCTTGTGAAAGCTTTCTAAGGACCTTGACAACAATATCCCCTAAGCTAGTGAGGCCAGACCACCAGCCAGCACCGTGCTGCTGGGTGTTGTGTGGCTGCCCCAGGGCAGCCTGCCTTTTCAGCCACTACCATTTTTGCCCAGTGACCACTTAGAATTGGCTGTTTTAGTGGTGGACAACAACACTATACCAAATTGAAGTACAGGAAGCAAAAACTCTATCAGTCTGTTGGTGGCACTGAGTAAATTAAGCCAGGCAGAACATACTTGGAGCTTAGCCAGAATACAAAATGTACTACAGATTTTCTCATCCAAATGACTAAGATCTTGGATGACAAATCAGGCTAAACTCCATTTAGCAAAGGAAATAAGACAGCTACAAACATATCTGCAACTAAGGTGACCTTTAAAACACAATTTTTGAAGAACAGGGGAAGAGAAGGATGGGCTCAGATCTTTTTGCTGTTGTC
The DNA here is from genome assembly GCA_013398855.1 of Mohoua ochrocephala. Classification (NCBI taxonomy): domain Eukaryota; kingdom Metazoa; phylum Chordata; class Aves; order Passeriformes; family Acanthizidae; genus Mohoua; species Mohoua ochrocephala. Next base: position 262,728 of record VZTA01026264.1, read on the forward strand.
TGCAGCATTCTGCTTGTTACTAGCTGGGGGGACGTGGAGACCAGGAGAAGACAGAAACAAACAGAAACAGAAACAAGAGCTGTGCTCATTTCTAACAGCTGCTTCTTTGCTACTGAAAAGAGCAAGTTTACAGAGGAGTAGAGTCCCAAGGCAATAAGCAGTTTTTAATTACAGTCAGAGGAAACAAGCCAAGGGACCAGGTCGTTTGCTATCAGAGCTAATGCATAAGGATGAAACTGGCTGCTTTTGCTGAAAAACAAGTCAAGCTGCTTACCTGGGTGACCACATTGGTCAGCATCCAGCCAATCAAAATCCCCTGCTCATTTTAAACATCTGTTTAAGCATTATAAGCAAGCATATATTTAAGAGTTTTTTCAATTGTTTTAGGATTGTGTTAGGTGAAACAAATCAGAACTCGGGAAAATAAAACAACTCTTAAATGGTATCTTTCTTTTGAGGAAATACAGCTTTCTGTGTTTCCTCTGTCTTTAGTCTTTGTCATAAGAGTATCCAGTAAATCAACAGAAAGGAGGAATGCATTATTTTTTAAATTTTCAAGAAAATTTAATGTATCGCCTGTAATTTTCCTGTTTGCTACCAATTCTTAATGGTTTACTCATCTGCCAACTCAAGCTAAAATTTTCCATTGGCAGGATCTTGCATTTCCACTTCCCAAGCTTTGGTTCATTAGGCTAACTCTGAGGGCAGGTACTAAAAGATGCAGAAGACAACTATTAAAGAGAGAAAAAAATTCCTCAGTTCCTTCAAACTGAACTTTCACTTCTCTGGAGACTCCAAAGCGCTTCAGAAATATCTGGGGCCTGGGAGGTGTGGCAGGGAGCAGATTACTGTACTAGGATGAGAAAAAGATCTCTTACCATGATGTTGATGATGTTGCTTTTAGATACCATAGTGACCAAATGCTTTAATAGATGATGAGTGGGAATCCTCCTACGGCACCTTCTCATAGCTATAGGTTCCTATAAAGCTGAGTACCTTACCCGATAAATGGAGCCCTGTCATTACTCAAAATGCACTCACATGGTTGTAGAACTTTTTCCTGATGTTCCCTCACCCTCTGCCTGACAGATCTTTCTTCTAGACCTCTCCAGAAATAAATGAGTAGCAAGAAACATCAGAACTCTGATGAAACTGCACCTAAATTGCCAGTTTGTTTGTCTAGAAGCCTCTAATCACTGCTGTAATTAGAAACTGTAATGCTATTATCAACAGTCGAAATTTCTATTGGTCAGGTCATAAATTGAGTAATTTTGTTATAATATCTTTTTGTAGGAGCATGGGTATGTAATAAGGGAATTGGAGAATGATGGATTCCGCAGTCATCCCCCCAGCTGCTAAGCTGTTTTTTATCTAGCTGATATCAGGAAGTCCTGCCTGCACAACCGTATTCAGCAAAACTCCACTTGATTGCTCATAGTGATCATGATGAGCTCCATTCAGGGAACAGCAGGTCAGAAAACAAACCCCTGTTACATAACTATAATCTATAAATACAGTCAATTTATACTTTTGTACACTGATCATATACTGCAATTTCCTGCATAGGATGGCGCAGCAAAAGGCTCGGTCTCAGAGAAAAGGCAGAAATCTATTTGCATTTCTCTGAGTTTACACTGTTTCTTCAGTAAAATATTTGGAAAGCTCCCTTTTTGGCAGAGATTTTTTTTGGTGATTTTTCATCTGATGTCCTTATCATGGTTTTACCCAGCAATCAACTGACTACCACAGACCCACTCATCCACTCCACCCCCACTGGTGACATGGGGAAGAGAATCAGAAAAAGTTAAAAACTGTGGGCTGAGATAAGAACAACTTAATAATTAAGATAAAGTAAAAAAGGACAAAACAAAACAAAAAAACAGACCCCCAAAAACCCCAAACATAGATAATAATAACAACAACAAGAAGAATGGAGATGAAAAAAGAGAGGACTAAACCACGAGAAACACAAGTGATGCACAATAAAATTGCTCACCACTCTCCAGCTGATGCCCAGCCCATCCCCAAGCAGTGGTCAGCAGCTCTTGGCCAACTCCCCCCAGTTTATTTACTGAGCATGACATTCTGTGGTGTGGAATATCCCTCTGGCCAGCTCGGGTCAGCATTACCTGAAGCTGTGCTCCTTCCCAGGTTCTTGTGCACCTGTTTGCTGGCAGAGCATGGGAAACTGAAAAAGCCTTCATTTAGAGTGAGAACTTCTTAACAACATCTAAATCATCAGTGTGTTACCAGCAGTATTCTCATACTAAATCCAAAACACAGTTACTAGGAAGAAAATTAACTCTCTCCCAAGCTGGAACCAGGATTTAGTAAGCTTTTCCTCTTCAGAATCTTAATATCTAAATATCTCATTAAATCTTTAGATATATTTCTTGCTACTTATTTATTTATTTATTAGTTAATTAATTTTATTTTCATACCTTCCCCCTTTCACAGAAATCAAGCCTTCAGCAGAATAAAAGATGCTCATATATCCTGGCTGCTCCTTCATGTGTTTAGACTGGCTGGAGCAACCCAGTTTTATAGCCACTGTTCCAGGTTTGCAAATACTGTGCTCAGCAATGGGATCTAAATGTCTCCTAGACAGATACAAGTGTCTACAGAAGATGTGGATGATGTTTAAAGGTCCCATTTGGGATGCAAGTCCCTTTTAAAAGGTGCCTTGCAGACTCAGATACAGGCAATTCATACTGCAAAGGATCCACAGTCTAACAGACAAAAATCACACCACACTTGTAGCCAGATGTGTAGTCAGCAAATACAGTCATAAACAGTGCTGCTTCTGTTGTGTATTGGTCTTTGTTAAAATAGGAACAAAGTCAAAAGAAGTAACAGTAGTGAATAAAGGGAGGGAGCGAGACAAGGGAGAGAGTCAGTACTGTGCTGATTCCTTGGTAATGACATGGTCAGCGCTTTCTGAAGGATGGACGTGACAACAGACGAGGTGACACGTGCACTGACACAGCAGCATGCTGCAGATTGGCACTTAGGGGTGGACAACAGAAAATGAGAGCGTCAGGGACCTTCTCTATTTCTGGGATTACTTACTCCACTTGGACCCCCACTGACACAGAAACAGAGGTGTATGGGCAAAACAGCAAAATACAGCTGTTATTGTGACAATAACACTGAGGATGAGAGCAGGACCACACCTGCCTGTGCCAGAGCTTCCCAAATCTCGTAAGTGACTGCGCCACAAGAGCCATGAGGACACTGCTGCCCAGGACAGGAGGTCTCTCCCTGCTGTTGGGAAGTGTCACGTTTCTCCTTGCCCATACCTCTGCACTGAAACCAGCACTTAAACCCAGCAATAACAGCAGCTGGCAGAATTTCACAGTTCCACCACTGCCGCAGGGAGGCGGGAGCCCAGGTGTTGAAAAGTGCAAGGAGAAGGTATGTATTTATCTATGATGTATTGCAAACCAACATCAAACAATGAGGAAGATGAAATGCTTAAACATTGTTGAAGTGTAAAACTCAGCAGAGAAAATGGCATTGAAGGGAAATGGAAAATTTTTGATGTTAGGTTAATGTATGCTGCCATCTGGAAATAAGAGCAATAAAAGACCAACTTGGAAGAGTGAATAAGTTCAAAAACTAATCAAGAACAAGAAACTGGCATATGAAATACAAGATGTCATCTGTTACAGAGAATGAATAGAAATCACATCTTTCTCATACTCAGGGAACATGGCAAACTGAGAGCCTATTCTGATAACATACTGTCCTGGAAAAGGGCTATGCCAGGACATCTGGAAGTTTCTGGGAGCCACAGCTGATAAATTCTCATAATTCTAATCTCCATCTGGCAGGTGAAAGAGCCTTCCCATATTCCAGGGCTAGCCATTAACGACACGAGCTTCCAGCCTCTTGCAACGACCAAGTCTGTAAGGAAGAACGATACCAACCTAACAGTACAAATGTGCAAATACTCATCAGCACTACGACCATGGCACGGCTTCCCACAGCATGCTGTCCTGCTGAAGACATTTGCTATCCTTTTACCCCAGCAGGAGGAAGCATGGCTGTGTAGCTCAGCTCTAGCTACAGATCAGCAGTGACAGGGGAAGGTGCAGCTCTCCCATGTACTCCTCAAAGCTGATGAAAAGCCGCTTGCTGATGGTCTATGAGCACAGGCTGGAGTAGTGGCAAGAGCAGAGGAGAGATGTGCAGGAGAGGTGCACGGGAGAGGAGGTACAGCTGGATTTGCAGCAAGTGGCCTACATCTGAGGTCTAATTCAAAGCCAGATCAGGGTGGGGTATGGGTTGCCTCTCAAAGCAGGAGGACACAAGGTGGTGGTCCAATTTGCAAATGATAAAAAGATACAAAACCAGCATCCCCCCTCCCCAATGCCCACCTGGAGTTAAACAAGAATCAACAAGAGCGCTATCTGGGCCTTTCCTGACCAATTTTCTTTACTGTTATATTGAAGAAGGTATGATTCACACAGTCTTGAGCATCTTGGCTTCCCCATTAGTTTTTGACTTATCACAAATTCAGGCCATATTTTTGCCTATAAACATGACGGTCAGACCACTCCCTGTGGGATCTGCAGTGTCATGAATTAATCTAGTATGATCTATTTGCTTTACCAGCTGTGTAGGAAATTCTTATTCACTGTCTATAAATTCATTGCAAGTTGTATCCTTCGAAATCTCACTTGTATTCAGGTTTCTCTTTAGCTTAAATTATCTCACTCACATTTATGATCAAATTTTCATCACCACCCTTCATTTTTCTCCTGAAACAATCTCATTTTCTGCTGCTGCTCCACTACCATTAAAATAATTGGTACCACACCACATTTTTCTATTTTTATATTCATACCTGCATCTGAAAATGCCATTTTATGTTGGCAAAGGCCGAAGTCCAATTCACTTGCTGGTTATTACACAATGTGACACAGCAGTATGTGACATCTACTGAGAAATACAAATGCCAGAAGCAGAGTCAGAAGGTGAAGACTGGGCACAGAGCCATGTAGCAAAAGGCAGTAAGTAATGCAGGTAGACTAAAAGCTAATGAGGATGAAGAAGAAAGCCATAGTACTGTTCTCTTTTGTGCTAACATGCACGCTTCTCAGCAATCTTCCTTCCAAATGAAACCACAACCACAGAGCAGTGAGCGAGACATTTGAAAACCAAAACACATGTGATCAAGCAAGTCATAAAGAAACTCCTAGGTGGCCAAACTCCTGTGGTATCTTCCACCACAGCGCTCAAGACTTGTAGCTCTTCCATTGAGCCCGCAGAGGTGACTCTTCCCCTCAACTATAAGAAGCTTTTAGTTTCAAGTTTATAGCAGTATACAGGTAGAAGTGAGTTTACAATCCCAAGTTTCAGAAGAAATTACATCCATGAGACAGATTTTCTTAAGCTCTATATGCAGGTCACCAGATTCCTGAAGAAAGAGTCCATTTTATTGATTTTATTAAAATGCAGTATACAGCCTTTCACCTTCAATACGCAGGGAAGCCAGGTCGTCAGGCAGAAAATAAAAGGCAGCAGCACAGTGTCCAATGCCATGGGAGCATCAACTTCGCTTAATCTGACGAAGAACTAAGGATCAAACATCTCACAAATATCTGTTCTTCTAAGCAAAATGTTAATTGAATGAAACATATACACTATAAGCAGGAATTCCCATAGGAGACCCAGGATGACAGAATTCTGCCACATAATCAGCTGATATCAAGTCTCCCTACTCATTTGGTTTCCTGAAAAGACACAGCGTGGGAAATCTGTCACCCTCTAACTGACAAGAAATCATTTGTTTAGTCTTTCTATTCCCCCTCTACTGGGCTGGTATTCACTGCCTTTGAGAGTGACTCCACAGAATACACATAATACAAAACCAATGGCATTCTACGTTTTTCTTTGTAAGATTATATGCTCCAAGCCAACATCCTTGCAATGCTTTCTCTAAATTCTCAGGGGACCAAAAAAAAAGAGTATTAATCTCAAAGAAGATCTATCACCTTGTCTTGATAACATTGTAAACTGTTACCAAAAGGCAAGGGTCTTATCTTCTTCCTAGTGTTTCCTACTAGGATTAGCTTCAAGTCCCCTGTCTTCAAAGAGAACCAAAGGGCATTTTCTTTTGTTTTGCTAAATAAGCACTTTATTCTCATCACATCAGACTTATTTTTAGAATATTTGAATAGAAAATCTTTGTCAGTTGCTACTTTATAAATAGAGGTTGCTAAGGAAGGAACAGTAGCTGCTTTTCCTTAAGCAACAGTAGCAAAGAGTATGAAACAGCAGATGATTTCTTAGCAGAAACAGCAGACTAAAAGCAGCAGTTTCCTTCTACTGCGGTATTCAAAAAGCATAGAAACACCATCCACTAAAGTATTAATATTTCATGTTAGAAAAACATAGAAAATCTACCTCAAATTGGCACACCTGCTAATGAGTACAAGAAGGCTTTTCCCCCGCTTCTGAAATTCATCCCCTTCTCATTTTGTAGCTCTAGTTTTCCTTTTACAGTTGTAGACATGTTCACTCCCTCTTTTTTAGAATTATTTGCCTACTTCAGAGCAACCCTAGGAATTCACAGCTCAAGGATCTTGCATTCAGAACTACATTAAAGATTGCCACCGAGATTACAAGTTCCCTGTACCTGCAGAATGCATGGATTTAGGTTTAACATTGCCATGTAGGGAGAAATTCATCAGGAAAAGGATTTGGTTTCTTATTTTTGTTTATTTTGCTGTGAACATTGTCAGATGAGGACACTGGTGCCAAGAATTTGGTTTTGGGGACTCAAGCTCTTTACTGGGGCTTCTACACCCCCGTTTTAGAGGATGGATTCAGTAATTCTTCAGGAAGCTGACTGCTGCACACTGTTCTGGCTGTAGTCACTAGGGGAAGATATTAAAACAACAGACCTACTCTGCGGGGAAAAAAAAAAAGGCTTGGGACTTGTCCACACAGGGGACAATTCAGGATGGTTTATCTGAATTAGCTAGAGATTTGCTGTGGATTAGTTAGAATCATATAAAACCTCTGGGTGTAAACTTTTGTTCAGAATTAAATTGTCCTAATTAAATTAGATTAACCTACTTCCAAGTGTTTTACACAGCTAGTGACAACAGACCAGAGAAGAAGGCATGTAAGGGTATCTAAAATGGTCTGCTGATGAACACAGCCATGCTCCCCTTATGCCTCGTGAATATCACATCTCACAGCAGAACAGAGTATCAAGAGCTGACAACTGGAACGGAAGAAATTGAGTTCAAGGACATGATAGGCAGAGAACTGGACATCAGTTCTCAGAAAACCTGCAGCTGGAGCCCAGGCACAGGCTGGTTACAGTGCTTCCAGCCACAGCAATCACCAAACTCCTGGATCGTGGTATGGTTACAGGCAAGTGGAAGCTAAGCACCTTGGAATGACACCTTACTTACCTCCAGCTTGTCTGGGAGAGCATCAGCAGACACAGGGGGCAAGTTTCAGGCAGGATATGCTGCACTTCCTAGGATTCTCTACAGAGAAAGAACAAGCTCCAGCACTGACCATAGAACCAAAGCACCTAATCCTCTGCGTTGGAAGGGGACTGAGGCTTCATAATGGGGCAAATAAAAGCATCTTAGCATGAACAACAAAGCTGTTAGAGTCATACCTTGGTCTGGCAACTGGGCAAGTGCTGAGCAAACAACCAGGCTTATCACAGTCACACGAGGGCTTCAACTCCCACCCTGGCAGGGGTCTTTCTGGGGTGTTCACAGGGTCTTCCTCCCTTCACATCAGGTCAAACCTGGAAACTCTAAGAAGCTTTTTCAGCCATCTTCACACAGGAGAGGGTGACAAAAAGGCAACATTGTGTTATAGTGGAAAGTTCCTAGTGGCCAACACAAGGGTAAAGCTTTCACAACCCTAGGCATGCAGCAGAAGTTCAAGTGGGCAGAGACTGTAAAGATTTGCTTTACTTTCCTTTGTGGAAATCCCTGAAAATCAAAAGGCCTAGAAAGTGGAGGAGAAGGCCAAAAGCTGGAGCCATACTAGGTCCTACTTTAGCTTTCCACTTGTCCAAGTGAGAACCAGGCAGCCACTGGCTCCAGCTGCAGTCATGCTTGTAGTGCACTTCAATATCTGTCCAGTCTCTCAGAGGTGCTTGAGGGGAGAAAGAAAGTGTTCATGCTGGTGTACAGCAGGAAAATCCGGTATGCTGGGGTTGAGGCAGCTGTCAGAGGCAGAGCCGGGTAAAAATGCTCTTGATGCGCTTGGAGGGAGGTGCTGGAGGGCTGAGGGTCTGCTCGCCCTTCCGCCTGCAAATGCTCCTGAGTGTCCCCAAGGCCGAGGCTATGCAGATGGCCAGGGATGCATTTGATCAAAATAGACTCAGTTTATCTGCTCCTAAAATGAAATGCACTCTGCTTTCTGATGGCAAGCCTCAGAAATACCAAAATTAGACTTCAAAAGAGTATAAAAAGCTCCCTGCTAACATAATGTGCAAATGGACTGTTGCACTTACTGTGATCTTGGGCAGCAACAAAATTAGAAGGCAACAAGCAAAAAGCAAAGAAAATTGCAGCTAAAAAATACCAACATTATCCTCTTTCAATATATATTGTTAAAATGAACATTTTTAAAAGTTGAAGGAATGTGAGCCCGGATGCTATCACCGTATGTCTTATGCAGCTCCTGATTATAAACGAACAGCAGAATCCATATAAGAGAATCTAAAGTGGTATGGATAGGAGCCCAGCTGGTGTCCCCATATGCCTTACAAATTCCATTTTTAGGAACACAGCAGCATATAACATTAGGGATGCTTCTCAAACATCTCATTTATAAATAGAGCAGAGCTGTTTCACTGAAGTACACACAGAAAAGGTCCACAAGAATAATAAAATCAGTTGCATTCAAAACCACTGAAATGGTTCAACCACACTGTTTTCAGCAGGAACCACTCTGTACCAGAATATCCCCTGAATGAGGAATGATGCTTGCTCATCACTGGGATTTTTTTTTAAAGCAATCATCAAAAAGCCATTTTAGTAAAAAAGTGCCAACTTACTTCTGTTTTGGCAAACTGTTCCTACTGAAAGCTTTTTTAGGTCCAGAATGGAAGAGGTAAAGCCCAAATTTCAGGGCAGTGGAGAGTTACAGATGTGAGAGGGCAAATGCTTGCCACTTCTGAAAATCAAAGTAGTGTCTTGGAGCTTGGCTGGTCCGCATTCTGGGGAGAGTCCTTCCCCAACAGGCTGTGGACTCTGGAATACAGCTCCTCCTCTCACGCTTTTCGATTTCACCAGAACCACCTCTAAGGGCAGCTAGTTAACTGCGGGGATTCCTGGTTAATCAAGAAAATACGTCACCAAATACAATTCACATAAAACCATAACTTTGTTATATGCACACTATCAATCAAAATAAATGTAAAGCAGACATCTAAAAAAAACCCACTACATATGAATGAAAAATTATTTTATTTAAAAATACATTATACAGCAGAGTGTCTCTCTTTTTGTTTTCTCACTGCTGGTTCACAGAGATAGTATGATAAATTTAACCCAAATATTTGACTGGGAAAGATCCTGAGAAAGAGACCAGTTACAAGCTGATGATATACAGTACACTGAAAAAGAGTCATCTCTTTTAACATAAAAGAATCTCTTGGTAATCTTATAAATCAGATATAAAAAACGCAGATTTGCTACCATGCAAAAATGAGTGAAGATTTCATTTAAATCTGCACACAGAGAAATCATTAGTACCTTGGAACCTAACTAGCTAGACTAAGAGCAGGGTAAGTGTGCCTAACAAGGTGATACAAACTTTGGATCTACTACAATTTTGTAAACACAGTTGATAGTCTAATAAAGGTGGATTTTCAATCACCTAAGTAACCTAGTTGTAGCTAAGGACTCTATTCTAGGCCTTTTCTCCCCACGGATATATTTCTTCAATCTCTTAATTCTCAGCTTAGCACAATGACTTCGTGGCATATCTCTATTGCACTCAAAGACGACTTGGCCTTGCCCTGTTTGCCAAGCACTCTTCAGGTAGTTGTATTTTAGTGAAAGCAGAGGGTAAAACGAAAAGTAAAAGCAGGCATTACTTGATGACTATGTGAGAATGCATTAAAATTCATCATAGAAAAAACAGACCTGAATCTACATCCTTGTGTTTCAAACATACTCTAACAACGATTAATGCACAGGAAATACACTGAACTGTGGAAAATTTAAGGCCTAAAATACTCAACAGCCTGCACTGACCAATAGTGTTCTCAATGTTTCTATAGTGATAGCATTTTATCAGCTCTTGCCAGAGGAAAACTTTCTGGCAGATGTTAAGAATGTCTTCGGCATTTACAATATTCAGATCCATTTGGTGCTCAATTTTTATAAGACAACTTCACTATGAATAGTCAGCAAGACTGTCTTTCAAAGGGGAAGCCTAATCTGAGTATTCACAGCAGTAACAGAGATATGGTAACATTGGCTGATGTTGAGGAAAAATCAATTCGTCAACACTGTGCAGACTGTCAGAGGATATATTTTTTTTAAAGAATATGAGCCTGAAACACAGAGATAAAAAGCTTTGTGGAGAGAAAGTCTGCCTGTCCTGGTCACTTAGGCTGAAAAAAATTAATTGAGTCATTTTGGTTTTTCCATGAGTTTTCCATGAAAATGGAGAGTAGAAACTCAGGTGAACTTTTCTCACTAAGCCAGTGACCCTCTTCTTATCTTAGCACCCGTTCTCCCAGCACAGCGTCAGGGAGTACAACAATCATGAGAAGATGCAGGCTTCCTTGGGTAATTTAAGTGATTTACGAATAGCACGGCTTCCCATCAGATATGCTAAGCTAAGAACTGAGCCCTTAACCTTTTCATGGGATATCATTAGTAATAAAGAATATATCAAAGATCAAACTTTCTATATTATTTTCATTTCTTTTAACCTAGATACATATATATCATCCAAGACATTCAAGAACTACAAAACAACAATTCAACTACAAATATGTCAGGAAAATATCCAAATAAATAAACTTTTAATTATGATACAATACTTATTACAGTAAAAATTGGCATTTTTTTCTCTTCAAAAGCAGAAGCACCAGTCTTACATATAACATACTGTTTGAATGATATCTTACATGGAATACAGCGTAATACAATGTGCAAACAGCATTTTCATACAGAACATAGTATTTGTCTAGTTTTTATACACTGAAATTGCCTCAAATGGAAACAAGTTCATGCTGAATTAAAAATGTAGATTTTAAAAATCAAAGTTAAATCAAAATACAAAGTACTGTTGGAATAGGTACACGAACCATTAAAAACAATGAGAAGCCAAAATAGAGGGTAATGTCAGATAATTAGTGCTCAGTTTGTCCCATTCCATCATAAAAGTAAACAGTTAATATTTTTGCTAGAAAGTAAAGTGACGTTCTAATATTTAAGAATTCTTCAAAATGTTGGTATCGTTTTAGTGATGTAAAAATCAAGTCAGAAATAGGACTTCTAAAAATTTCTTATTTTTGATACACTGCAAATATCATGTGTGGGCTGTGAAAAGAGATGAAGTCCAATGGAGTGAATACACATCAGCGTCAACATCATGTGACTTCTGCAAAGGCCGTGATGTGGTTCTACGAGTTAAAGGAAAAACAAACAGATAAAAACCACAAAACCACACAGATAGACAGCAGTCACCACCGTGAAAACTTTTGCCTCCTGTGCTTGAAGGGCAGCCTTGTACTTGGAGATTATTGTAGGATGATGTAAATAAAACTGATTTTCACTGCAGTGCTCTCACTCACTCCCATAGCAATTCTTAACTGCTGAAAGACTGGATGGGGAAGTATGCTGAACAAAGTAATTAAGTGTGATGGTTCTATTATACTTTAATTTTAGATGGTTTTGGTTTGTTTTAAATTAAGTTCAATTTCAAATTAAATGTGAATAATTGAGTTAGCTGTACTTTTATTGCTATGTTATTCATAATTGAAAACAAAATTCCTAGAAATTAAAATGACAGTTTCTNAACCACACAGATAGACAGCAGTCACCACCGTGAAAACTTTTGCCTCCTGTGCTTGAAGGGCAGCCTTGTACTTGGAGATTATTGTAGGATGATGTAAATAAAACTGATTTTCACTGCAGTGCTCTCACTCACTCCCATAGCAATTCTTAACTGCTGAAAGACTGGATGGGGAAGTATGCTGAACAAAGTAATTAAGTGTGATGGTTCTATTATACTTTAATTTTAGATGGTTTTGGTTTGTTTTAAATTAAGTTCAATTTCAAATTAAATGTGAATAATTGAGTTAGCTGTACTTTTATTGCTATGTTATTCATAATTGAAAACAAAATTCCTAGAAATTAAAATGACAGTTTCTGACAGATTATAGTATTCTATTTCAATGTAAGTACAATTTTAACATTCATATTTTAAAGATTAATTTCGCCCCATGAGCTCAGTGGCACCGAATCAAGTAGTAAAATGCTTACAATCAAGTTGCATTTGGCAGTTGAGGACTCATATGAAAATTTTTTTTCAGACTCACCAGTGTCCACTTGCAATCTAAGAACATTTTCCTCTTCCCTTCAATGGGACGATTCTTAGGAACACGGAGAGGTGTATTGGAACACGAGCATTCTCTGTGCAACTCTAAAAACCCTGCGGCATCCCAAAGAGCTTGGCTACTTTTCATACCCAGCCTAAGCAAGTGACTCTGCAAACACCTGAAGGTGAAGACTCGACCACCCAGTGATGTGCAGGATCCAGAGGAAGCGTGTTTTCCCTTTGGGCACACAGTACCCTTGACTGCCACCATTTTTTACAAAACATGCAATGTGTGAAATTAGTAAAGGGAACCTTGACATTAAGTCACGTGTTTGTTCCCAAGCACAAGAATGCACAGAGGGTAAAATACCAAGCAAAGCACTGCAGATTTTTCTCATCTCTTCGCCTCCTGGAGCAGATTAAACTCAGAAGAGAGGAGTGAGCTAAAGCGGGGGAGATGTGGATAACTTGGGGAGCGTGGGACCTCCCGTTTTTTGCTTAAGGGAAGTCCTTCGAAAAATCTCTTATCACACAGCATCCAAAGTGCTGAAGAGAAACAATGCCCACCATGTAAGTTTCTATTTCTCAGTTCTTCTTTAAACTGCCTGAATATTTGTCTATCAGTCTGAACAGGGGAGACAGGCAGGCATCGTTGCTTTTCACATTAGAGAGAGGAAATTAGAGAGAAATTGATTGGAGAGCTGCCCCTTATCCCCCCATCTCCAAGCCAGACTGGCAGCTTTGCCCCCTCTCTCCCTGTGCCGTAACTGTGCTGTTATGGAGGAGAAGCTCTCTTCCACCTCCCCTAAAATACACATTTTAGCTCTAGCAATGTTCTTGCTGTATTTTACGGCAGCTTTCATAAAAGAATACAACTTAAGAGTAAGCATCTATGTATATTCTTCCCCCAAACAGAATATATATAAATTTCAAATAAACAACAATTATTAAACCATAGCCAGATTTTTTTAAAGAGCTTTAGAAAAAAAAAGAGTGCAACTTTCTATGAAAACGTTTTCAGTAAAAAATAGTAACAAATGTTATTGCATGTAGATTTTGATACCGCAGAAGAAATGCAAAATTAGACTTCCTAATTAGAAAAAAAAATATCAACTCCAAGCATCTTGGTTGGCTGGCTATCTTCTGTTTGGAGTATACAAAAGATGATACAGTGGGCAAACTCAATGACTCTGGAGTTTCTGTGAGGCTTTTATGACATTTTCTTCATAGTATTTACTTTTTTTATTTATTTAGGTCTAAAAAGTCATCCTGTCAACTTAAACTATCCTCAGTCTAAAATTAGTCATATTTTTCATAAGTAAGATGGTCTAAAAACGAGAAATTGGAGGGGAAAAAAGAATTCATCTTTATTTTAACCAATTCTTTCAAGTCCTGCTACGTGCCATCCCTGTCTCTTAAGTGACACACATTTGTCTGTAATGCAGAGAACCAAATGCTCTTTCATGTGGCATTAATTCAAGACTGGATAACTGTTACTTAGGGAAAGGAGAATGTGGTTCACACTCCTGCCAGCTATACTTCCAAAATGAGCAGGTCACCATCCCCGGGAAGACAATCGGAGCATGGGATATAATAACACGGAAGAAAATCCCCCTTCCTCAATAAGCCCTCAAAGAGAACTGCTAGGGTGCTGATCACGGACCTATTGATTTGGACCCTACTGCAGGCCTGTCAATTCATTTCCAATGGAATCAGCAGGGCGATGCATAACTAGGTCAAAATTAATCACTTGCTGATGGCAAGAATCACTGAGACAGATTCATGCAACTGTCTGGTTATTCGTGCTTTTTCACGCCATCGTCTCAGGCAAAACTACAAATAAGCCTTGCTGAGACTCTGCAGAAAAACCCCCAAACAAACAGCATCCCTCTGGAATAACTACATTTCAACTCTTTCACATCTGCCTAGATTTACTGTGACAAAGTTCAGAGTGAGACTACTGTCAGCAAACAGATTCACACAGATGCAGGAAGACAAGCAAGAAAACCATGCACAAGACCTCAGCTTCTCCAACTCCATGGGAAATTATTTTCCGTACAGTTCTCAAAAGAATCAGAAATGCTGAGGGTCTGCTCAATGGCAGCAGTCTCACAGACAGGCAGACCAGCGTTTGTACCATCCATTCTAAGAGCACAGTACCAGGCTGGTGAGCAAAGCATGCATCATAACTGTGCTCTCACACCACTAACAAAAGAGGAAAAGCCAAAGGCTAAGCCTTGAGTGCAGGTTTCTGGGGGAAATGATCCACACCTGTATATCTTCTGTTAAGCTTTATTAATTTCTGTTGATAAGCAGTGCTATAATGTCAAAGCATTGAAAAAATACATTAAAACTTTTTGTGATTCGCAGTTTTCATTATATATTAAATATTTTTAGCTTAATTTTTTTTCTTTGTTCTCACATGTTTGTCGTTTTCCCACAGTAGAGTTTGTTAAATAGAAAAATACTACTGTAGTACTTCAGGCAAATGATAATTGATCAAACAATAATAACGACGTTATCATACAACTCTCTGAGTCAGAAGAGTGTATTTTCTGCTTTTCCTGGACAAATCAGAGTTTTAGTGCAAAAGGATGCACTGAGGTGAGGTTGCCTGCCCCCTGCACGCGCTGCAGCCCTGCACAGAAGGCCGGCACCGCCTTTGCCCAGCCGCACACGCTCACTCGGTGCGCTCCTGCGCACATACGTTTATTGCCTTAGAGGAAGGTGCTCACTGCGCTCCGTCCCTGATATCCAGGAGAAGAACCTAAGGATGCGTGCTTTGAGGGAGTTTCCTTGCAAAGGATCTTCTTGACTGTGACTAATACCTTGATTCTGTAACACCTACAATATGTACGTTTGAGGAGGTCACACTGAATATATTGTTCCACTTCCCATGTTTAAGTATTATTTTATTCGAGCATTAGATGTAGTGATTACAGTTTGCATTCAATCAGAAATAATTCTTGTACAATCCCCCAGAAGCAGATTTAAGCAGAAGAGTAGGACATGAATACAAATTCAAATGCTTGACATTGAAAGAAAACTACTTAGGATTTTTTATGAGCTGACTCTCCTGGGTACGTGTTTGTGGTAAGTGTGTGAAGCAATGTGGTATTGTATCTTCTTTAACAGATTGTATTATCAAGAAAGAACCATTATGCCAAAAACTGCCTATAAGCTAATGCAAGCACATGGGCTCTCAGCAAACCATACTGGAGAAACAAGTACGGACACCTATGCACGCTTTTGGACACCAAGCACTACAGTATTTGAATCCTTCTCAACTAAAGTATTTTAAAGCAATAGAAATGGATACAAACCCTCTCCCCCATCTGCCCACAGTATGATGAGCTAAAGCATCTTTGTGCTTTGCTTTTAGCTGTGAGCTCAGTGAGAGGCGATCTCCCTGGAGAGCTGCAGGAAGCAGGCCAGGTTCCCCAGGCCACAGTGCTGTGTGCACACCAGTGCACAGAACAATTAAAGCCTTGGTACCAACATGCTTAAGACCAAGGAAAATGCAGTAACACTGAGAATTAAAATTTTCTGTCATTGTGAAGAAGCTGTTCTGTGTCTCATGAATAATCAAGATGGAACAAATAGAAAAAACAATACACCTTAAATTCTGAAGAGGAAAGCTTCCCCAGTCTTAAAAATACTAGCAGAATTCACTGCAATAGCTACACTTACTATTGCTGAAATGTTTTATCACCATCGTTACCTTTGGCACACACACAATAGAACAATAATTACTGTGTCAAACTCAAGAAGATTTCTGAGACAGTTAACCCTGATAGTCACTAAAAACTGATATGATGGGCAACAAGAAAGTCACATATTGCGAGAGGAGTTCCAAAAACTTATGACCATTAAAACTCGGAAATGGCAGAAGGAGAGAGCACCTAATCTATCTCTTTCGAGTTCAGTCGTGCTGGATAGTCAGCCCTATGGAGGAGTATAAGAAAGCTCATTGTAACAAGGAACAGTGGCTGTGTTTGGGAACGCAGTTTGGGCACTGCTGGCAGAAGTAGCAGTATGAAGGAATGCCAAGCAGAACCTTGGGGAATAAATGCAGTTTAGCTGTCAAACAGAGCACTGCCAAGAACCCACTGTGCAAATCAGTAATACTGAATAGCTACAGAAAGCACTGATAATCAGACACAGTAATTATCTCGTCTCACAGGAGATGAACCATAGTGCATCTCCTAACCCAATGCTTCCTTCTGAAACCTTGTATCTCAGTATTCTATCTACTGCCTCCATTAGTCCTGAAATCCTCCATCTTGTATCTGTATTTGATTTTTTCAAAGCTAGAATATTTATTTAAAAAAAAAAATTAAGGCTACTAGAATCAGAAGCTACTACAAGATGTGTAGGAGACCTCTGTAAGCCCTGGCCAATTTCAGGCGACTTTTGCATGAAATAACGACAGTCTCCCCTGAAACAGAAAATAGAGTTTGTGATGCACTTGGATGAAGTTGAACTTTCAAACTCTTCCAGGTACTATCCAGAACATCCCCATTTCTCAGTAATTCCTGCAAAAGAACAGGACTCTCTAACCTTGACTGTGGTAGGATGAGAGCTTCCTCTCTGTAGGAGACTGCCAGCTAACTGAAACACCAATTGTCTTGTAAGAGATGAAGGTGGTCAGGGACAGAAGAGAAAAAGAAGCAAATGGGTGAGTAATGAGGTTTCTTGGCTTTCATTCTTTTCATTAATTCTGAGGATGATTATAGTCAAGGTAAAAGCACTAAGTCTGCACTGCTGAGCAGGCTCTGGCAAGGATTCCTCAAGGAGACACTGCAACTACAGCTTATTTGACTGCATGAGTACCCGTGCAGAACAGCTAAATCTCTGCATGCACCACGATTAAACAGAAGTGTCATGCAAACAGTGATCTAACCTTGTCACTAAGCAGCAGCAGCTCAATTCTGAGCATTACAAGAACACTTATGCCTATTTAAGTGCACTTCAAACATAGCTAGACCTCCACCAGAACTCAGACAGTGGCAGCACGGTGAGCATGCCAGGAGCATTTGTTCTCCATGAAGAAAGCACTGGAATAGCAGATCTGGAAACAGCAAAGTAACGTGCTTCCAGGTGTGTATGATGCATGGTGTGCTTACTCATCTACAGGTGAATTTATTACAAAATAGCAATGAGAGGGGTCCTATCTGGCAGGCATTTCTAATGAGGTCATTCTTTAAGGCGGGATTTTTTAATTGCTTCCTCCCAGATACCCATATGGTTACTATTTTTAGCACCAGTCACATAGTTGCACTGCTTCCTGCTTGCACTGCCTTAGCCTTTGATAAACTTCGGAGAGTTAGGATTTGTCTTTAATATTGGCAGAGGAGCTCGCAGACTGAAAATAAGGAAAAACAGTTTTAAAATAAGCAAAATGTAAATCTACGCGCATTCAGAATATTGAACTGGAACAGTCCTGACTGAAATGTAGTGAAAAGCAACTCACATGTGTCTAAAGAAGGAAAAGGCAAATAGCACACAAATTATTGAGCATCACTCTCTCTCCAATGAAGAACAAATGATGTAAAATAAGAAGGGAGTTAGAAAGCAAAGACTAATTCAAGAATCCTTGTAGCAATGGTAGTTAATTGAGATTAGCTAACTCAATTTAGACCTCAGTTCCCTGAGGTATTATTCTTAGTGCCTTTTATTTAACAGAGTCTGTCTTCTATCTAAAACTTTAGATTAAAAAAAAAGGAAAAAATACCTATAGAAACTCAAAACCTAAAGCACTCACATGTAAGTAACTTCTTCATCAATTATTTACTAATTCAAATTTAAACTTTCTGGAAGCGGAAACAGAAGAAAACATTTCTGAACAATTAGCAAAGCCTTCACCTTAGTGTCCTTGCATCCCATCCTCTGTCTGGAAAGGAGAAAGGCTTTGCAACACAGACAAGGATGAACTCATAAAATGAGATCCCAGCAAGTGGTATCACCTCGCAGTTCTTCCCCGGTTTTATTATCTAGAGAGAAGTTCCATGACAGCAAATGGCTACCATCTACTGCCATAAGAATATGGGTTCAGAAGGAAGGAAAGCTCATTCAGACAATGGAGTCCTGGGCAGTTTGCAAATGGCAGAGGCTATCCTCAAGCAGAGCAAACATTATTCCTGTCGCCATCCCCCCACACTCTTCCATAGCTTTCCCCACAACATCTCAAACTTGGCCAAGTCTCAGGAAAAGAACATTGTTCATCATGAGTGAGAGGGTCTCAAACCAGGTAGAAACATGAAGTTAACATGAAGTCTTTATCCCCAGAAAAAAAAAAATTAAATTTCAATAGCCAGAGAATGTATACTTACTACCTATGATGGCTTTTGAGCCACAGAAATGGCTTCTATTGCATGAGAGCCTAGCACGTAAATAAAACATGCTCTTATTAATGTGGTATGTTCCAGGCCAGCTGACAGCTTGTTTTGTTTTGATATTTTACAGAAAGTTTACTGAATGGATTATTTTGAAGATACACATTCATCATCTAAATGCTTGTTCAAGCAAATGAGACTCTGATCTCCTTACGACAAGATATCGGAAGTAGCTTAGACATATTTGGTTCAAAAAAGGCACATTAGACCATTCTGAAAAGAAATCTTCTTTCCCTTCAAGAAAAGGAATAAAACCCCCAGGACTAGCAGCAATTCTTACTAAAGAACAACTTCCACCACTTTCAATTGAATAAGACAGACTGGGAAGTGGGCAAAAACCTTTCGTGTTTAACATGAAAAAAAGATCAGAATTAATTTGGAATTAAAAGAATACCACATAAAAACTTTTGGTGCCCTACCCAGTGCAGAATTGTTTACTATCTTCAAATATGGGCATAACTCAATGGATTTTCATGAATAATGACAGATAAAGTCATTAGAAAAAGTAAACCTTCCTTTAAACTTTGCATTACTAGTTTTAAAGTTTCCCCTTGGTAAAAATACCTCAAATAATTTCTATATTTGGTTATGCTATCTATTTCAGTATTTGTTTGCTCAAAAATTGGTCACACAATCTTACCTAACACATAGTACAACATCATCTTCAAAAAATCTAAAGGGTTATCGCAGTAAACTAAAATAAATTTTTTTGTGACACTTAAGCAAAAAGTCTTGGCATACCCAGGAGACTGTCACTAGCATGTCCTAGCCTACAGTCCCATGTGCTTTGACAAGAGATCAAACAGGGCAGTTACTGCATGACCCTTGTTACTCTTGCTTCCAAGTGGGTGCCCTGTCCTGGGGCTAGCACGTGCCTGATGGTAGAAGCCCCACAGCTGATCCAGAAGGGACTGCATCCCATGCTGTACACTAGGCTGAGGACACACCACAAACAAATAGGATAAATGCCACTTGTATGTGAGTTGCAAAGCCCCTTGGGCCAGGGGTTGAATTTCTTTCTAAGCACTTCTAAGAACTTTCTAAGTTCTGTGGACTGCCAGGCAGAGTATTAATCAAACTTACTTGAAGAACACAAGGGAAAAGGGCCTCAGATCTACTCAGCCTGACTCCATGGGCTTAGCAGCAGCTACGGCAGAAAAATGACGACATGAAGAGCCTCCCAAGGGGTGTCACTGAATTAAATTCTTTCCTTCTTTCTCCTTCGCTGACATGTCTCTTTATTTTAAATCTGATTCCCTTGGCACTCTTCTCAGGATAGTTTGTGATTATCCTTCCAGGAAAGCTACATTTTATTTAATTGTTTTTTAAAAAGTCAGACATTACCTTTTCTAAAGGGCTTTCTACTCTGGGTATGCTGATCATGGGCATCTGGGCCAGATTATCCAGATGAGAATGTTCATGTTCTGGCTGACGTCCTCTGAAGTTATTTACCACACAAACAACCTAGAAGGAATTAGAAGATAAACAGAATACCTAAGGAACAACTCATTTTTTCAAGCTTTGATCCTGACAATTATAATTAGGCAGAAATGACACTAGCTTTAGTCACAGCTTTACAGTAGAAACATTGAAATGTGAAGTTCGTGTTTTACAGAAAATCCTTAATTAATATTTCAGGACAAAAGACTTTCAACCAATTTATTGGTACATGCATCATTTGAGAACCAAAAAAACCTCTTATCTAAAAGAAAATCCATTACTAAAGCTGCATAATAGAACACCAATTATTATCAATGTCATGAAGAGATGTCTTGCAGCATCACATGGCATTAACCTTAAACTCTCAGGAAAGTCAATGCCATCTCAGTTTTGATCAGCAAAAACTTTTTCAAATGGAGAGTAAAAAAGGGAATAACAAGGCAGGGACCATTCCCAAGCCTGAATGTAACTTCAAATCTGCTCAGGGCAGCAGAGATTCTTACACAGGGACTTAGGAATGCGATATGTAACGGTTTGTGCTTCTACCAATTCTGACGCTCAGCTGAGCAGCAATGTTTGCCAACTGCATTGTCTTCAAAACACAACTAAATTTGATGTCATGCTACTCAAAGGAGTTTATGCAACATACATCACAAAATATAAGAAAAAATGCTGGGACAGATTTCCTCTCTATTCTGCTCTCTTTTATTACTTTAGGTGCATGAACAGAACTGAAAAACTTAAATGTGAACAACCAAATATAACTCCTGGACACCTTGTGTGGAAGGGAACGTTTGGAAACACAAGCAGAGTTATTTTAAAGGAGACTTGCAGCTACCCTTGCATGTCTAGGAGTGAAAACACCCACCTCAGCCATCCCTAAGAGGGTTCTCAGCCAAACCACGCTTTCAGATCCAAGATCTTGAGACCAAGACCTTGCGATCCAAGAATCAAGCTCAAAAGTGTTTTCATGGGGAAAAAGCTCAAAGGTGTATTTAGTACTATTACAGACTGCCAGGCAGACAAGCCTACAGGCAGCAGTGACTGTTCTATTCTGTAGTCTTGCACTGCAGATATTAGTGAAGGTAATTAATAGATTAGAAATAGTTTTCTGACACAGACAGTAGTCATTGGCAACTGTGATTAACAGTCTGGTTTTGGAACACAGCTTCAGAAAAGGAAAAGACTGAACAACGATTTTTTGGTACAGAATAATATAAAATTTCAACATAAACCCGAATCACTATGAAATAAATTCATTAGGGTTACTGTAAAGCCAGAAAAACAAATGCTACCTATTCTCTGATCAATGTGGGTATCACTATACTGAATTTAATACTTTATACATCAAATCATACCTATGTTATTCTGAGGAATGTATACTTCCTGCAAGCAGGCCTTGCTGCAAAAATTACTGTTTCAAATGCTACAATCTGGTTTATATGGAAATCAAAAGAGATAACTGGATCAGTCCTTTCTCGACTTCACGTTTCTGAGTGTATGTAAATATTACTAAGGAAACCGATGACTAAAACAGAAGATGAGAAACATGTCTTTTGTTACTCAGTTGTCTGAAGGATTTTGAGAGATACAAACTTATACATAGATGTTTTTCAAATAGAAGTGACATAGACACACACTTACCAAAAATACTGCTATAGATATTCCAATTACAAATCCTGCTATTACATCTGACCAGTGATTTCGATACTCTGCTACTCTGTTGATTCCCGTAAGGAAGGCCAAGCACATTAAACCCAAACACAGAACAGGTTTTGCAAGCCTTGTTCCTCTGGCTTTCACTGTGTTGGTGATATACATCTGAAAATTAGAAAGGAAGAAAGTGTAAGACTGATGGATGTCTCTCACTAATTGGTAAGTAAAAGCTCTATATTTTGTTTGAACAGACTATGTGTATTTGGCTTTTTTTTCTTCCCGGAGTGAGGGGAGGGTGTAAAGAAACTAGGAAACAGAGTAGTAGATAAAGTCATCACACCCTTTTCCTAGGGATATAGAAAAAGAATCAGACCATACAGGAAAATTGCATTTACATGAACCTGAAAAGCCTAAAGAAAACCAGGCAAATTGGACAATCCTACACAAGTACTCTCAGTCTGTGTATTTATTAATTAATGAATAGAAGTAAAGAGACTGATTTTTCACTGTGCAGTGTTGACAGTAACAGAAAAAGATCTTTACCCTGAAGTACTATTAGTACTATTACAAGCTGCCAGTCAGAGTAAGAAAGAGAATACATAAAGACCTTGTTTTTATTAGCAAAAGCCTTTCTTCCTTATACATCACTTCTTCATGTGACTAATTAGTGATTTGTCAAAAATCAGTGAAAAGGTGAAAAAACAGTGTCAAAGAGGAATTGAACTAAATGCCAGCATCTACTTTTCTAAATATAGTGTAATAGTGTCAATCAGTGCTGAACTAATACAACCCTGTCCTTCACACAAACCAATCCAAATGCTGCAGGTTTTATGCATCAGACCGAGAAATCTATTTGCCCTGCTGCAGTCCAGCTCTCCCTGTGCAATATTACTGAATTAAAAGCACTGCCTGCTAACAGAGCAGCTCTTCCGCCCTAGGAGTGCACTAGTGACTACCAGGTTTAACCCAGCACTTTCCAAGCTCTGATGAGCCAATGGAAGAAATTAATACCAAATATTTGACTTTCCATTCTCTGGAATCTAGGCATTAAGACTGCTTGAAACACCCCTCTTTTCCACTCTCCAGAAAAAAAAATTATACTTCAACTAATAAGATTTTTGAGAAAAAAAGTTTCTGCTCTCTGCAGAAGATCTTTCTGTAATTAAACAACTGAAATCCCTAAATCTTCAGATTTTCAACAGGATTTAAGTTTTTGAACTGAAGAATGCAAGAATGCATTTCCTATGGAGTCTCACTAGAGATTCCAAGTTTGTAATGCAATCACTTTGAACTGCAAAGGAAAACAGACGAGTCTGCATTGAAGGACCAGTACCACCTCTTTGGCCAACAAATAGGCAATCCTTTGGGTTTGTTTGGGGGTTTTTTTGGTACTGTCTGAAACTTCGGTGGAATTTACCGGGGAATCAGGTTATGAAGTGCTGCAATAATCCAGCCAAGAAGCAGTTTGGAAAGTGTGGTGACAGTTACAATAACTTAAGTGAAGAAGCAGTGGTCAGAACTTTTCTAAAAAGAGCAACATCTGACAGTAATTTTGTTCAAAACACTAGAGAAAGATCCATGGCTTAGAGGATGAAACAAAGCTTTATCTTAAAATAACATCAGAGTAGTGCAACACACAAATCTTCAATCTACTTTACATAATGAACAAGAAACTAGTAGAAATATTTCCAATAATTCAGACAGAGTAAAGGTTTAGAAAAAAGAGTTTTGGAGTTTATCTCCAAGCCACATGTCTCTGCTCTTCTTCCGGATCCATTTCAGAAAGAGTGTTTCTCTCTTTGCTGATTATCCTTTTATCTTAGCTCCTTGTATTTTTGCAGGCTGTCTTCAGGGAGTTACTCTTCCCATGCGGAAAGGTGATAAGAGAACTGCAACTTTAATTTCCAGCTTTTTAGCCCCATTGTTTTTTTCCAAGCTACAGAGAACTGCACACTGAATTAACTCAGCAACCATCTATTTTAGTGAGTCCCACTGTTCTCCTGGATACTACCACCATTATCCACATTCACACTACATGTTAGGACAGCTGGTGCTAGGAAAAACACCGGAATATTTTTGATACAGAGTAAGAAAATCAAATTTCAAATACAGCTTGGGTGAAGTTGACACAGGGGAGTTAGCAGGAAGCTATCCTGCATTTAATTCTGTATTGTGTTATATTAAATTGAAATGACTGCTGAGAAGGAAAAACCCGCTTTTTTAAGGCAGGTCATGGTGACACATTTCAGTTATCTGTAACAACTCATTGCCAAAGAAGATTATTTCAATTTTTAATATGAAAAAACACATTCTAGTACAAATTATTGATTCTGCAGTACTTCAATCAAATTCCAACATTTTTAATACAAAGTTGAATCCAAAAAGTGTTCTGCATAAAATTCTCTGAATGTTTTTAACAACCAAGCATGCCCTTCAAATCTCTACTCAAAGCACTGAGGAAAAAACCCCACAGATTCATGCTGTGCGTCACATGAGTAATAGAGACCTCCATTTGCCAAGTCCCCTCCTTATATGAGCAGTCATGGTTGTCATGCCCAGCTCATTATTCAAAATAACCTGAGGGTTCTTCCAGCAGAGGCACCATTTCTATCTTTTCTTTAAAGAACAGCATTACATTAAAATATAAGAGAATCAACAGAAACAGGCCAAACTTTCCTGAAACAGTGGGACGAGAAGTCTGTATTTGCAAAGCTCTGTATAGCAAATATAGCCTCCTCCAAGGCAGGATTCATAGATACCCATTTTTAAACCTGGCCTCTTGCGGCTCTAGTACAATGCATGAACACAGTCAACTCAGTCAAAGACCTGCTTTACACTAAGAATAAAATAAAATTAAGCAGCGGTTTTCTTCTTTATTCTGGTGGAAAAACTATAAACCAGCACAGTCATTAATTGACAAAGAGTAAACAACCTGTAAAGATGACAGGATTTTTCTTCACTTACTTTTAATAAATATTAAATGCAGTATCAACAAAGGAAAATAGCTCAGTGATTTAAAACAGTAAAAATGAATGACAACATAACTTTTTACATGGCTAAAGATGTTTACTGAACAACTTCATCTCCATTCCTTTTAAGAACAAAAACTGGGAGAGGAGGAATCTAATGAAAGAAAACTTTTAAATTAGTCAACAGCAAGACCAACAGCAGAGATTTTGTAGGCAAGGTCAAGGATTGATACAGTAGTTAGAATCAATATAGCAGGCTGCACATTCTCCTGCAACATCAGAACAGTAGTGAACCTTCTCTTGAAGAACTTCTGCCTTCCCTTTTCCTGAAATAAGATTTTAGTATTAAAAGATTTAGAGCTGTCACCAGCACGCAGGCACTGGCAGGGAGTCATCTAAGGAGGTGGATTGTTACCTGATCACACAATAAAACAATATTTACTAGATTTTCAGAAAAACACAAATATTTGACCTTCAGTCTTCAAAATACTGGAAGTGAAGCTGTAAGAGAACCTCATCAATTGAAAGAACACCTTTCACTGAAGTGGGTTTGAAAACATGAATTTGAAAGAAATTATCACCATCACCACCACAGACAAAGCGAGCCACCTGTGAGGGTTCTGATGTGACTGGCTCAGGCCACAGTGTAAGGAGCAATCACAGCCTTGGCATTTAGCTTGTCCTGGGAAAGCACTTCATTAAGTGTCAGGCTGCAAGTCTCATGTGAAGTTTGTCCCAAATCTCATGCAAACAAAATCATTCCAAAACACGTAAGAAAAGAACAGGAACTGCATGTAAAGTGTAGGACAAACTGGATTCCTGGGCTATGCTGCAAGCTCTTTCTAGGCATCTTTCAGCTATCTTTAGGCCCACCCACACCAACATCTCTGCACACAAACACACGTGTAACAGGTCTCAGAATCCCGTTTTAGCTACACTGGAGCTACACATCAGGCTGGGTGCTCCAGCCAGGAGGGAGGCTAATTTTCCTTGCTGATTTCATCAGCCTGGGGTCCAGGGATTCAGGTAGGAAGATCCCTTCTGTGTTTGCTATTTCATTTCTCCCTGAAGTAGATGGCCTGGGAGACTGACAAAGACCGGTCCATCGGTGGGCAGTGAATTCATAAGGCAACAAGAAGAATGAGGAAGAAATCATTGTACAGGCATCCATCCCAAGCAGCACTTCAAACATAAATGATCTCATGTTTTGTTTTGCTTTTACAATGCGCTAGCATTAAAGAAATAATCTTGAATTATTTAAGTAATATAAGTAATGTTATAAATGTTCCACCCAAGGAATTTTCAATATTCATCAGACCTACAAGAAAAGAGACACTCAGAGAACAAAAAGCTGAAAAACTAGTGGGCTGTTGTAGTCTATAACCAGGTTCTGTGTTTAGTTAGAATTCTGTTTGACAATCTAAAACCTTTTCCACTTCCTTTGGTAACAATTAATGGGTCAAACTGTTTCTAGAGCAAACCAAAGTCATATTCTCGAATCATCTGGGTCCTTCTGCAACTGCCCACTGAAGATTTCTTTTAGTGTTTCTGACGCCTCCTCCAGCTTTCTCCACATGTTTGGATCAAATTATTCATGACCCTAGACAAAAATTAGCTTTCAAAGTCAGAGGCCTAGCTTGGCAAAAGGAAAAGAAAGCTGTAGAATTCTGAACCTTACTATAAATTTTCCCACCATAAACTTCCCACAGCTGTAGCTGTAAAACAACTGGAGAAGGAAAGAGGTATCTTTCACTGTACCAAGACTACGAGATACACCCAAATAGAGAGGTTGCTTTCTTGAGGAACTGAATTGTAATGAAGAGCTGACTGACATGAAATTTATACAGGTCTTTAGATAAACTCCTGGATCAAATGGCACTTTATTATTTGGTCTGAAAGAAACCAATACACTCAATATGTGAAGCTCATTACATATGTTTTATTATCAGTATTAAGGGATACTTTTACTTGCTGCACCAGATACTGGAAAGAGATCCCATTGTCCCTGAAAGGCAGCCAAAAGAATCCTTTAATTTCCTAACAAAATATGAACAACAAAGCCAACTCAATGAGGTGGCTCTGCTACTCCTTTTCCTCCTGGACACTTCCTTAGGTCTGTCAGAGAGGCCTATCATACCTTCACCAGCTGCCCATTTAGCTGGAATCTAACAGGCACTTCAAGACAAAGGAAAGGTGAGACTAGACCTAGACCTACAACTGGACCAGGGAGTGACACTGAGGAGAGTGTCACCATGTTGCCAGCATTGTTACCCAGACCGCCTTGTTGTCTTTTCCCAGTGACTTATAAACACACCAAACAGCAAAAACAATGCAGCAAAATGCCAGGAGCAAGAGCCTTGCAGAAAATGTGATCATGGCTCAAACAAAAGCTCTGCAGAGAGGAAAAGAATCACTTGCAGGCTTTATATGCTAGTCCTGTCTGAGGTCACAGTTGAGGCCAAGGGTTCACAGTATAAAGCGACAAAAGCTGCCTACAGACTTGAGTGCTATGTCAATTATCAAGGCATGAAGCCTGTTCCTCTATCATTACAAACCCAAAGCAAGTTCAAACACTAGCCTATCCAACTGCTCTTGTCCAGTGCAATATGAGCGACAAAAAAAGTACAAAACTTCACTGAATAAATTAAAAAATTTCCTTTAAACTACAGCTACCAATGACCAATCCTCTACGTCTGCAGCACCAAAGGACAACTGTTAGTCACAGGTCTCATATTTAAATCTATGGGTATAGGCTAACTAAATCTTCATAGATTACTTTGAAATCCTATCAAAAAAAAAGACTCATGACTTCCACTTTCTGTGTCTCAGTTGTGGAAAATACCCCAAGTATGTGCATTCCTGGCTGCTTCAAAACATACCTCTACTTGTCAGTTTATGCATATCAAAATGTGGCTTATACAATTATATACTGTTTAATAAGGTTGCAGTGTTTGCCTTAATACCTATGTAGTAAATACTGTTCCAGCTGAGAAAGGGTGAATTGCAATGCTGATAAGAAATGAAAGCAGACACAGTCAATCTGCTAACCCAACTCAAGCAAAAACAAACAAACAAAAGATCTCCAATGAGATCAGAGCAGACACCTAAGGAAAAATCCAGGCACCAGCCAGATTAGTTAGAGATTTCAGAACAGATTTACAGTAGTTCATTTTGAAAACACTGGTACACTGGGAAGAATGAACCTGAAAGTCTGGAGAAGAAAGGTAATGCATCATTGAGAGCATCTGTGTTGGGAGCAGGGCAGAGAAAACACCTAACCATAGCACTGCCATTCAACATTTCCATTGCTAAGTCTCTCTTGAAAGGCACTGGAAGTAATGGAGGCAAACATTACAAAGGTCTACACGTTAGCAAAACAACTGTTTGAAAACGACTGTACTTTCAGGCAGGAGGGGAATTCTGAGTTACCATGGCAGCCACCCACTCTCAAAAGAGGGGAGAGGGGAAAAATGGAAGACTCCAGAACTTAGATGAAAAAAGAAGCTATTGTTAACAAGACAATATGCACAGATGCTAGGTGATAAGAACGTGGCTGCACTTAAATGGAATGAGATAGGGGAATTATTAGATAAAGCACAGGCTTTGTTTCTAAAGGGGTTGATTGGTGAAATCACAGAAGTCTAAAAGCATTTACTTCACCACCTCGGAGAGCAAGGACCCTTGGGTCAGCTCTTTTCGTGTTTTTTTGTCTTTAAGCTGGTTTTGTTTTGTGCACAGCTGGCTGAAATATCCAGGGAGGATTCCACAACAATCTCTCCCTCTCTCCAAAATTTCTGTTAACCAAAGAGAAAGCACATTTTGTACCAAAGATTATATGCTAATGAAACAGTGAGTAATATATGGAGGTCTTTATGTCCATGCTCTCAATAACTGTTGTAGCATGGCTCCTACAAAGACTAGGCTACTGTTTTAAATCTTCTACTCCAGTGAACAGTGATGAGAAAATTGTTATTTAGGGCCAACTATCCTGATAAACATCACAGCAGTATAAGGACATGACCCCAAATATTGGAACATCAAATTTTTTTTTTCCTTGGAGTGTAATAAACAATATTTTTAGCTTCAGTCATGCAATAGGATTTAAGAAAAAAACAAACAACCTGCCCATATTGTAACAAGGAGCTACTACAGGAACTCAGAAATCCTGAGAGTAGTTTATAGTGCTTTAGTTAAATGACAGCAGTGTCAAGCACCATGCAGCAGTGCAGTAATGACATCGGATATATTCATTTCTGCAGTTACTGAGAGAGCAAATAGTAATGAAATGGATCTCAGCAGCTTTAATATTTTATATTGCTAACTGTATCTTGACCACAGACAAGGTTTGCATAAAGATCTCTTGCTCATGTCAAAAGCCACTTATATTAGGTATTAAACCCTACTGATGTCTACTTTTTGTTTTTAAAATGTATTAATACTATATTACTTTCTGCTTTGCAGTAGCTGAATAGTTGGTTTCCTTGCTACTCTGACTCATGGCAACAGTGGAAAACCAACTTTCAGATGGATAAGAAAAATAGGAGCAATTAAAATGAAAAATTCTGAGTATTTTCTAAAATAGCTTGCATCAAATTTAGAGTGTTTCAGCCTTAGATATCTCCCCAAATAAAGACAATACTAGTAAAAGACTTACACTTGCCTCAAGTTAGACTAGAATATTGTTCATCTCTTATTTGCAGACAACACTTGCCTGTACTAACTGATGATCAACATCTCTTAAACAGACATTGCTCACAAGGAACCTTTGGTAAATGTTACCATCAGTGCTGCAGATTTTAAGCAACTGGTTCTAAAACCATATGCAGAAGCACTGAGTTGACACACCGTCTGTGGATGGGGCTGGGATCTTTGCCATGTTGTCAAGTATCAGTTTCCAGATCAATCAGGAATTAAAAGCTGGCTCATTTGGTATGCGTTCAGAAGCAATACACACTCACACATGCATATCAACATGTGCATATATACATACACACACACATATATGGGCAGGCCACTGTCCAAATACTCAGGGAATGTAAGGGATGACTCCTGCAATGACCACAAAGGTACACACACCTGCCTAGTTTCCCACTGACACCATGAAGGCAGCCCTGGGCTCACCAAATGCCTGCAAAAGGCTGTGATTACCAGTGCAGGTCAGGTAAGACACAGGCATGTGCTGGGGAGAACTTGTCCCCAGCACAGGAACAAGATGTGCTCCTGCTTAAGACTAGAATGATATGCACTCCAAACTAAACCAGAGTTACTGGAGTGAGATTAAGTGGTCACTCTTCCTCTCCCCTGTCCCTCCACAACCTATACAACAGCTCTGATGCCTGGCAGCAAACACCAGTTTTCATCCCAGCACTGTTCATCACTCCCTGTAAAAGAGAGGAGAGAGCGAAAAAAGGGTGGATTGTCTTGTAGCCCACTTTATTGCATAACAAGAGCCAAACTGACTTTGCATGAACAATGAGGTACCTATAAATATCAATTCTGGTACCAAAAGACACACAGGGATCTTGGGAAACCTGCAGTGATCAGACATACACACAGCTCACCCTTCTGCTTCACCTCACCTAAGAATATGGCCATGTGCAATTCTACTGATCTGCACTGGGTTAAAACAGAGAGAGGTGCCACTACCAGTCAGAGGAAATCCCTACCCTTACTCCTTAGCACTCAGCAAAGGATTGTCCCAAACACTCTAGAAACGGGGAAGAAGAAAACCAAGGAACTGGTTATCCTAAATCTATAGATTATACCCTTTATGGACAACTTGCCCTCTCTTAGCATTGTCTTGGCTTTCAAGCCTCGGAAACCACTACACCTTGTCAGAATCAAGCCCAATGAATCATTCTCACAGGAACTCACAGAAGGTTTACATATAAAAAATCATCCAATATTTTGGGCCTTATCTTCTGCCCATTCCTCCCTCCTCCCCCTGACAGTGCAAGTCATTTGCTTTCAAAAAAATAGTGACATTAAACAGTACAATATACTTACAGCCAGATACATAGCTGCATATATGCTTAGTGCTGCTTCTTTGGATGGGAAAGTCTTTCTGGCTTTCATGATAAGGTCTGGATTTCCAGTACAGGCATGTACGCTACTGATGAACTGTGTGTACTGTTTACATCCAAGTGCTGTATAGTTGGGTTTACAAAGTGCAAGAAAATGGGGTGCAAGATTCCCTGTTACTACTTGTCCAGCATTTACAAAGATGTCCGTAGCAAACAGTCCAAATGCGTAAATTCCTAAAGAGGGAAACAAAGAGTTAAATTTCCTGACAATTTATAGTATTTATCACAGCAGTATGCCAGCTTCTTCCATTCAAGAACATGAACAATCCTCCCATGTACTGTACCCTAAAGACCATGGCTCTCGCTGGAGATGGTATTTTCCTACAAAACCGCAGCAACAACACTGCAATGCTCCCACACACCTGATGTCTCTCCCATCTTTCATAGGAACACCTACCCCTTGTGCAAGTAGCCTAGGCCTCACAGCCACGCATGCTC
The DNA here is from genome assembly GCA_013398855.1 of Mohoua ochrocephala. NCBI lineage: Eukaryota > Metazoa > Chordata > Aves > Passeriformes > Acanthizidae > Mohoua > Mohoua ochrocephala. Next base: position 294,255 of record VZTA01026264.1, read on the forward strand.
CCTCTGTGGGGTAGTTGGCTTTACTGGTACCTAACTTTTGTCACTAAACAGAAGTGACAGAGAGAAATTCTTTACCCCATAGATCTGCTTGAAAACCAAGGTCAGACCCTGATGGAGAAGTAACTTGGAAAGTCATAACACAAACTGGACATATTTTTTTCCCCTCGCAGCTGTAAACAAGATGAAATACTGAATAATTCAAGATTGCCATGCACGAGTTGTCTTCATCTGCCTGCTACTGGGTAAATCTCTATGCATGGCATATTAATCACAGTATCAACACAGTGAGCTAAAGATTTATATATTTGAGGAGCTACTTATGCTAAAGAGTTTTTTTAATCAGACATATCAGTGAGGCATTAAGCACAGGTACTCATTCATTAGAATGTAAACACATGAATCTGATTACTTAAAAGAAAACAGATTTCTGCTATTCTGAGGTCCCTCTCTATCCTTTTGTAAATAGAAAATGAGCTCTGGAAGAACATGCAAACACAGCACCCTGACCAGCAGGCAAAGCCAGTGGGTGCTTGTTCCAATTCCACCCGAGCTACAGACTTCCTCCTGTATTTCCATGGGCAAATCACCTTACCTTTCCCATACTCCACTGTGAACACAGAGTGAGTTCTGGCAAATCCCAGTTTCATGGGGCACTACGAGGACTTTGATGGATCAACATCACAGCAGATGTAATTCCACAGAAACATACATTTATACAGGCCAGGTTTTTTCTTAGCAAAGCTAGAGGACCAAAGCTGATTTCTGGGATCCTGGCTGGTCAACAATGTCACACTAATGTTAACTCCCCCTGAGATGCTAAACTCTGGTGAGCAGCACATTGTGCCTGGCCAACTGACTTCACAGCAGGGCCTTTCAGCCAGCCCCGAGGGCGCTGCGCAGCACAGGCGGACACATCACTCTGTGGGAGCACAGTGGGTAGCGATGCCTCATCTGCTGGAACAGCAGAGAGGCCTTTGTTCACTCCTGCCACCCCTACCAAATTTTTTTTTGCTTCTGCAAGGAAAGAAGGGACCACTTAGTGGGAAGAAAACTCAGGCACTGATTACACAGAGAACTGGAGTGGGAGGAGCTCCTCATCATCAGTCCCCACCTCCTCCAGACCTATGCAAGACAGTCTCCTCCTCACCGGGAGCAATGGCACTCTGGGAAAGCAGGTACAGTTGTCACATGAACACTGCAAATACAGACACAGCTGCACATGTCCTCCCTCCCCCTGAGACTGGGGCACACAGCAGGATCAGCTGCCCCAAGGCTTCATTCCTCCAGCTGTTTCCTTTAGATGCAACCATGAGAGAGAAGCAAACAGCAGAACTGAGCCCTGCTATGGCATCCCTACATGTATCAAAAAGCAGCATCTGGAAACGTTCAATACACATTTTGAGTGGTGGGACTTCTCCTTGCAAACACATTTAGAACAAATTAAGTAGAAAAGATGACACCTCATATCTACTACAGTCAGTGGGGGGAGTTTCAGCCAAAACCAATGTAGCATGGATTTTGTAGAGTTTTCTGCTAGAGACTATAATACAATATCCAGGCTAAGAAAGCACCTAAATCAGCTTGGCTTCAAACACACACTTATATCCCAATGTCTTCAACTTTGGTGTGTGTGTGTGTTTACTATCACCTATAGATTTGGCACAAGGATACCTTTCTCCACTTCACCCCACTTCAGGACTGCTAGTTATTTTACCCCCGAGTGGTCCCAGCTTTTTCTGTTTTTACTGCTGTTTCTGCAACTGCTTTTTAATCCAAACTTCCAAAAAGCTTCATTTGCTACCTAAAAGGAAAACTGCACCTCAGTTAAGACTACACATGAAATGTTATATGGTTATCTGAGTATTTTCCCCAGGTCAAAATTAAGACATAATTGATCACTCTCACCATTCAGAAAACGAAAGCAGTAATTTTGCTCATACCAAGGAATCTGATGGTCCTGCGCACCAGTGGATTTATATAACAACAGTCTCCAGTTAATATTGTTTTTTCTTGGTTTTCAAAATCCTTTGTAGCTAACTGTAGACAAAAGACTGCAGTTTCTCCAACGATAATCTTAGGGGAGGAGAAAAAAGGGGAGAGAAATGGTACATCAGATTACAGCAAGTAAAATACACTAATATTACAGAGACAGACATCTCATCTTAAAGAAACAAGACCAAACCAGCACAAAAGACAGCATAAGTGAATCAAGTTCTGTACATTAATCTTCTTATGAGGGAAATATGCCTTATGGCTTGCTTTACTTTATTTGCCCTAAAAGAGAATAAATTACTACCACCAGGATTTGTAGCCGACATAACATAACCTAGTTTTCAGGACGAGGGGAAAGAGAAAGAAATCTATTAGTTCAAGAACAACATAATGCACAAGATCTGGACCAAAGTAAAGGCCTAATCCTGGAAGATGCTGAACATTTCAGTTCCCACATGGCATTCACTGACACTCAGCACTTCGCAGGGTCGAGCTTTAAATTTTGGACTATGGTAGAGAGAAAGGGGAAAAAAAAATCGTAACAGAGCTCCTGTTCACATCAGAGGTTTGGTTTGCCTGGAGGTGCTTAACAAGGTTTGATTCACATTTTGCTAGCTAAATTTATCAAGTCTGGCTTTAGCTCTGTTCCTCATGCTTGAACGAAGTGTCACCACTGATATTTTAACATTAAGAATGGCCTGTTTCACATTCACTCCACCAAAATAAATAAAGTTCTCATATCATTCACATTATGGTTGGCAAAAAAGAAACATAAAAATCACAAAATGAGAAAAAAATATATTTTGAATGTAAAATATCTTCTCTAGGTGGTGTATTTACCTGTACAACAAAGCATGACCTTTAATTTATTCACTACAACTACGGATTGAGACTTTATAGCCAAAGCCAAGACTTTAAGCAGGTATCTGTCTAAAGCTACGATACTGAAGCTTTATGGCAGGCAACATGGGTATAATTGAAAAGTAGAGCAGAAGGGTCAAATACTGACCACTGGATGCTAACCTGGATTCACTGTGGGACTTGCAGGCAAGGCCCTTCCACTCCTCTACGTGAAAAGCTTAAAGCTTATTGATAGGTACATCACGCTTTGATCAACAGCAATGAAGACCACCAAACCAAACTCTTAATACTACACAAATACAAGAAACAATGTCATCAAATCTGATTAATTGCCGAGGTTCTTCTAAACCTTTGACCTAACAGGAAAATATAAATATTTTCATATATCACAATAGGTCTGAACAGTTCTACAAAATAAATAAAATAATCTATGGGGACTGGCTCATGTGCACATTGTGTTGTCAACAGGAAGAATGCAATTAATTACCTTCCTTACTTGTTTGCAGATTATGCAGATACCCTTGGGCTAAATTGTGGAGGAAAGTGCTACTTATGAATAATGTGGCCCAAGTAAAAAAAATAACTCTGGAGGCAAGCGTGTAAAAAGCAAAATGTAATTTGTCACCAAAGCAGTCATTATCTATTACTTTAGACTGGCCTCAGATCCTAGTGGAATTTTCAGATGAAACAGAAATTTCAATACCTGAACTAACAAATATCCTCTCTCTATTGTGATGCAAGCAAATTTTCAGCCTAGTGAAGTAGAATTTCTTCATCTATAATTAGCAAATGATCAGTATACATGAAAAATAATTCAACCTTGAATTCAAGATCATCCAAATTATGACAAGGAGAATTCAACCTAGTGATCCCCATAGCTCTCATGAAGAAACATAACAAAAAAATCCGTTCTAATGTGATTCATAAAGGTGAGAACAGAAACACTAATTCTTTCACTGTGAGTCACAGTAATGCTTTTCTTTCCTCTCAAGGACTAGGCAACCTGAATAGAGTCAGATCCTGCCTTTAATTCTTTTTGCAAAACTCAATAGATTTCAGTAAAATTTTCACAGATTTTGAAACTCTGGGAAAGAGCAGAATTCAGCACAAAGGAAGCATCTGTGATATACAGTGCTCAACCTTTTGCAAGAACACCAAGAGTGCCAGCAAGCTCAACTCTCCAGCTCTGAGCAGAGACTGAATCTGCTGATCTAAGAATAAAGGTCGTCTTCTTGGCTGGTAGGGAAGCTGGGGTTTACTAAAGGGAGAACTGCTTGTTCAGTTATAGGAAAGGAGATCCTCACTTCCAGCAATCTGTCTCGATCGGCTGCATCTAGATCCTTGCTGCTGCCAACAATTTCTCCTTGTTACATTTCCTATCTTTGATGGTGACCTGTATGAAGCAAACCCTCTGTTCCAAGAACAGCGGGGAGCCAAGTTCTTAACTGAACAAGAATACTCTTAGGGTGGGCACGTAGGTGCAAGGGTCAGAAGGATGTGGAATTCTGCTAAAGACAAAACCTCTGCTACAGAAGGCCTAGCGCTCTACTGTCAGAAGTAATCAGAGTGGGAAATGCCACTAAGCACACAAGGCATTCATCTCTATGCTTCTGTGGATTCACTTCGATAGAATCCTTCTAGAATTTGGCAATAAATACAGGTTCTTTATTTTCCTGTACTGGCAGCTCAGCTAAAGCTGTTCTCTTTCCTCCATCCTTCAGCACAAGCGCTGCTCATCTCAATAATCAGCCTATTGATGTTTCAGAAATGGAAGAAAAATCCTTTTCAATCTCAATAAATCCCAGGAGAAATTCTGTTTCCTAGTGCAATTCCTTCCCCTTCTTCTCTCCAGCATCACTGGCAATGATCAGCTCTTCAGGGCAGAGGAAAAGGAGAGCGGTATCGCCCCTGCACTTTACAACAACCTGCATGCCTGGGATATTCCTGAAAGGAGCAATTTCTGTATTCCTGCTGGCATGGGAACCACCATTACCCCTTCCACTGCATACGTGAGTTGTAACCAGCCAACAAAAGACATTTAATTTAAGAGAATTATTTGTGTACATCTTCTCTAAGTCTTAGGGCAAAAAGTTTTTGGAATATTCCAAAACTGGCAGTGAAAGATTGCAATGGAGAATGTTCTGACAACATAAACGTCTGGACAAAACTACACAAGTTCAGGCATAGAAATATAATTTGCAATGAAAAAGAATGGATATTAGAAGCATCTTTTACCTTATTCTAACAGCATCATACTACTTTAGATCACCGTGCAAACTTCCCAAAGGTATGTATTAAAATTCTTAGCTCGCAGATATTTTAACAGTTGTTAAAAGCAGGGGAGGCCATCCTTCCCTAAGGGTGAGAAAACCCTTTGACATACAGCTACAGCACATAAAGTGTAAGGAAAAGAACAACTCTCATCTAAGTCTAGCAATACAAAGTGCAGGCTTTCCAGCATTCTGAAGAACATATGTATAAACAACTTGCAGAGCCCTTAGATAAAAACACAGTGTACATAAATGTTGCAAGAAGGAACAAGACAAGAACAATCATTTACTCTTATGGAAGCACATAAAAAAATATTAATCCAGCAAAAATTAAATTACAGAAGTTCTTGGAACCATCTCCATGGCAATCACATCCTGTCTGTGATGTGACAACCCATTTGACAACTAGAATTTGAGAGGGATGAGATCTAAAATGACTATTTCTTCTTGTTTCACCTCTTAACTCCTGATTAATATATTAGCTGATTGATTTTCATGGTGCATTTATACTAGTAGTATATTTTTTGCATTTACTGCCTGCCACCTAATACCTGCCCCTTTCCTTGTTTTCCTCTCAGGATTCTTATAGCATTTTGCACACATTCCCTACACGGATTCCTTCCTCCCAAATAAGTCCAGGTTTTTTCTGTATTAGTCATTTTTCTGAATCCAGGCAAGCTGTGCCTAGTTTTAGCACTGCATGTCAATTTAAAAATCTAATTTGTCCTTCCCCAAATGATCCATCCAGTATATTCTTAACTTGGTTCTAAATTCTGAGTTCTTTTCAACTCGAAATGTCAAGCCTGACTCATTCCAAATATTAGAGCTAGAGCAGCTCTGACATTGTTGATTTTCCAGTAAACTGACTCCATAAACAAAATTCCCCTAGTGTCTCCTATGGTTTACAACAGCCAGCACCTATATAAATAAATGACCTTAAATCTGATCTTCTTAAAATACTAATGAGGTTTATTTTATGGCCTATCCTTCTCATATATTTCACGTAACTCCCTATAAAGCCCCAGGACTCAAGTGAGACTTAAACATTCATTTGGATGACAAGCTATCTGAGGGTACAGGAATATGTTTAAACAAGCTAAATCCCAAAATGTAAGGTTGATAATCTCTATCAGGGATTAGGAAATAAATTTCTGTGTATACAATCATAGACCTTTCCAGCTAACACCTACTTCAGGCTACACAAATGTTCAAGAAATATTTCACACAGGCTGGGAATGTCATAGAATACACGATTCCCTCTCTGCCAATTCTCAGGGTTATGCTGTAACTACAGCAACCACTCAGATAGATGAGTAACACTGAAAAGTGGTTACTGCATTAAAAAGACCACTAAATATTCATCCATGTGCTCAACTTGTCAAGTTAAGAAGAACATTTTACAATGCCGTGCATTGTAGTTTCTCTTCTGACTTCATTTCATTCATCGTGTTTCTCTCATTTAGGCATGACTAGAACACAAACCAAGGCCTTCGATGAGACCATCCTCAAGAAATAACCTTTGGGGAGTGAGCACCTCAGGCAGTCCCTAGCTCTGCTTTTCTCTCCAGAAGGAAATTCCTTGTTCTTCCTTATCAGGAAAGAAGGGAAGGTAGGAAATGGAGCTAAAAATCTTGGGGATGATTTATGTATCTCTAGGAAAATTGTTATCAATTAAATCACATGGCCTCCCTACTCATTTCACTTATGAGTTCCCACTTGGTGTGGTGCAGATCTCTTCTAAAAATATGGCTTCTATATGGTTTGTTATTCCTGCTCTTTACCTTGTCTTCCTAACTTTTGAGACCATGGGCTATTCCTGGCCTATTTCCTCTTTAAAAATGCCATCCATGTACCAATGAGCATAGTGGCCTCAGAGTTTGGGAAATCTAGCAGCATAAACTTTGGCCTTTAGTGATGCTGAAAGTAAAGCTCCTCTCTCCACTTGAGGCTGAAATTGTTGAGTGAGGTGACAGCCCTGGCAGGAAAAGCAGCAACAGTATTTCCAGCAGTAGCAATTTCAAGTTCATTATGCAGAGCTTTCCCTTGAGGTCATTTTCTTTGTGTTTTTCTTGTTTTCATTGCTTCTTGCTTGCTTAAACTGGCAGCAAATGCCCTGGTCGATTTTCAGAGAAGTACATTTTCTACAGTAACAAATGACCAGTAGTTTTGCAGAAAATGAAAAAATAAATCCTAGATCAATCTGTGTGGTATTGATTAAATACAAAATATCCTCTCTTGCATTCAGCATGGGGACATAGGACCATACTGCATACCAGCTTCTGAAGGTCTACAAAAAGACATGAAAAGAAAATTGTTTTTCTAGAGAAAGATTTTGAAAAAAATACTCAGCCTTTTTGAGCCTGTAAATTTTGTTTTAAAAATATGTACTCACCTTTTCTTTTTTTGAGAAAAATACTAGAATTTAATATATTTGGTCATGTCCATTTACAAAAGAAAAATAGCAGTAAAAGATTACATATCTGATAGTGAAATACTATCTGCTTTATTTATTTCTCTGTAGTGCGGAGTATGGCTATATGCTACTAAACAGTAATGTTACTTCTGACGGGAACAAATATTCTTTATTGCCCTTTTTAATACATTGTAGACATACTCAGCATGTCACAATGGTAAAGGCTGCTCTCTTCATGAAGACTACTGCTATTTGAAAGCAAGAGGCACATAATAACCAAGCATTTATAAGCAGGAAGCCAGAAATGAACCACATGAGAACATAAATACAGAGACATGGACAACTTCATCATTCACTGAATTATCTTCATTCATTACCACATAAGAGGAAAAAAATGGAATATTTTGAAGTACGGAGTCTCTTAAGAGCTTCCTTTTTTCCCTTAACTGAGCAATAGATCATGCGTGCAAATGGCATCTCCTCTGGAGCCCATCTGTGGTGTCCAACAGGCAAAGCAGAGCAGCACCAGGGCTGAAATCACACAGCGCCAGAGCAAAGGCCGGTTATGTAAAAGGTCATTTTGAGAAGCAGTTCCCAGGTCGTGCTATGCTGAGTGTAACTAAGAGAAGGCCTCGTGCCCTCGCCAGAGGGCCAGAGCACAACTCCTGGCACACGAGAGCAAGGCCTTGCATGGCACTCGATGCTCGGGACTGAGGCAGGGGATGGAGCACACAGCCCATGGGGACTGAGGCAGGGATGGAGCACACAGCCCATGGGGACTGAGGCAGGGGATGGAGCACACAGCCCAGGGGGACTGAGGCAGGGGATGGAGCACACAGCCCATGGGGACTGAGGCAGGGATGGAGCACACAGCCCAGGGGACTGAGGCAGGGATGGAGCACACAGCCCAGGGGGTGTGCCCGCCCTGCCGGGCTGCACCTCCACGCTGCGCTCTGCATTCAGCCCGCTCCACCCGCTGTGTTCGCCATTACAGCTCCTGCTGAACCTTCTGCATCACTGTGAGATGAAGAACATGCAGCTGCTCTGCACTGCAGCTCTCCAGGCGATTAGAAATGGCCAGGACAAGAGGGAAAACACGCTCAGGAATGCCAGTGTGGCAGTCTGGGGGCCAAGTAAGTGTCTGGCACCTGGCTCTAAAACTACCTAAATGTTTAAATGTTTGGCACAGTTTTACAATACTGACATGAGTATTCTTGCTGAACACACTGCAAGAGGTAGTAGATAAGAGACACTCATGAGAATTCTTGCCGATGCATTGAGCGTTTCTAATTTTAAAAAATAACATCCAAAAACTAGGAAAAAAATGTTAATCTAGAGAAAATCTCTACATCTAAAAGAAAACCCCTAGTAAATGGCGAGGGAAAGAGAGAAAAATTAATTCAAAACTGCCTTCTAAAGGCATAAATTCACATTTCAAACTGTGAAGTTACTTTAGGCTCAAATACTCCAGATGAGGTTCTTGTCATAGGAAATTCTTACAGTTTTTGAATTGTTCTCACTTTCTTTTTACAAAAACCAAGGATGCCATTATGCAAACTTTCCAAACTCCACACTTTACAAGCACACTTCCTTAGGAAAATGAGTTGTAATATGACTGGACATCAGTTAATTTTAGTCTCCTGATCTCTGACTGATACTTGAAAAAGGTTGTTGTTAAATATAATTATTTCATTAAGGAGTTTGAAAAAGAATTCTCCATCAAAATTTTTCATTTTTCTCAGGCACTTAAATTCAACCTTTAAAATACCATGATATTTGTGAAGGAAAAACAAAATGTGCGAAGCTCTATGATTTATCTTCTCTATCAGAAGATGAATTTCATATACTCATCTCTGCACTCAGCTGTATCAAGGAAGTCTTCCATTGGACTTCAAGTGACACATGTGGGAAAAAAAATGTGGTTCTTTATTACCTGGCCTTGGTGAATCCCCTTTGTTTCTTCACTGCCCAACAAAACTGTAGATTGTTCTGTCTCCTGAGGGAGATTGGTGTCCTAACTCTTCTGTGCATATTGAAAATATGACTGTTTGATAAACACAATACCAGTGCTTATGACACCCATACCAATGATCATTTCCAATAGCAATGTTACTTAATATTTTAAGCCTTAGGTGATCCACGCAACTGCGCTTTTTCTACCCAGGATGAACATTCAATTGCAAAATTCAACATAAACGGTCTTTCATCCCTGTTTGAATAAAATCTGATCACATAAAAGGCATCTCTTAAAGATTCTGGTCACAAAGTAGTGGTTTTACAGTCAGTATATGACTGTAGCCAACTGTTCTCAGAGGCTCAGAAGAAGGAGAATATCTGTATTTCCTGCTTTTCCCACTGTCTTACTTCTAGCTCACTTCTACTCAAGGCCAGACACGTTTTGCAGATATATTATTCCTGAGATCAGTTCAAAGAAAGCCACTTTCACTGAATTGTCATTGCCATCAAACAATGGAAAATGGAGGACCCAACACTGTAACAGTATAAGCACCCTGGGTTTTAATAGAGCTATGAGAAAAACATGCTGTACGTAAGATTAATACCTGTAAGATTCCACAAAAATTGTTTTCTGGATTTTTGTGGCAAAACACGTGTTTCTACAAAACATATACACAACTGGTTTATTACTTACGTTTATTATTATCAAGTAGTATCATTCATAATGATAAATTTAAGTAGCTCAAAAAAAAATTCTAAACTTTTTATTAAAAATCATCTTCACAATAAAATGGCTCTCTTTGAAATCACGTAAGTAGCTCCACTCCTAATTATAGTGGCCTCTGTATAAGCACCTCTTCCTTTACCATTATCTTAGGCTGCAGTATAATTGCCAACAAATGAAATACATTAAGGTCATTAACCTTTTCCAGTTGAAATCAAAGGTAATAACCCCACCAACTTCAACAGGAGCTGGATTAGTTGTGAAAACCTACGGCACCCTAGAGTAAGTGCAACACCTCATCCAAAGTCAGAAACAGGTCTTAGCTATGAACACTGTCCCAAGAAAATAATAAAACATAACTAGGAAGACAATCCAATTTTACAGGGAAGCAGTACCAAATATTTGAGAAAGAGGTCAGAGAAATCAGAAAGACAAGTCAAAAAATGTAATGCCCACTCTCGAATGTATTAACTTAAAGTCATATTTCTAATATACTTTATGTCTTTACATTTTAAGTACCACTGAAAAGAATCCAGGTGTCATTAGAAATGAGTTTTAAACACTTTAAAAGCCCATGCATGGAAGAATTTGTTTTAAAACTATGACTTACTCTGAGCTGTCTCACATTAGGGTTACTTGCGCATAATATGGGCATTCAGCATAAAACCAGCAGTAAAACTACCCAGTAACATACCCTGACAGTATTGATCCATACTTCTAGTGCCTCTGAGAGGCAGGAAACAAGTGACCAAATAAGAGCTTTCAAGAAAAGTAGAGACTGCAACTTGTACTGACACTTGAGTAACGCAGTCAAAGAGAGTGATTCTAGAGAAGTTCACTTCTGAAGCTTCGCTGGCCAGGCTGACTCGGGACATTAATCCCAGAACGGTCACTAGTGGTGCTGGTCAGTGAGAAAGGATCCAAAGGAAAAGAGGTCACAAGTCCCTTTTCCATCCTCACCTCAGACAACCAGCAAGCCCAGATACAAAACAACGTGTGACCATTCCCCCTCCATCTCCTTCCTCAGACCTGAAAGCTGTAATTTCACAGTGTGCAATTCTTTCTCCTTAAGAACGTTATTATACTAAATTAAGATACTGAAGTGATGTTTATTAGAAACAGAACCTTAACGAAGTCCTACAACTGGGGCAGAGGCTTGTTTATGAGCACCAGAAGGTTCAATAATTACTTACCTCTGCTCTTAACAATGCAATGGGAATGAATTAGCCAGCAAGCTTTTTCACAAAGCATTGCACAGCAGTAGCGCATCCCATTTATCTTTATTTGATAAATATTCAAGTAGAAAGACCTTTTCAATAATGATACTGTATATTCTGTAGATCAAATATGGTGCATTTTCTTTATGGTGGGTTTCTCTATGGTGGGTTTTCTGCAAATATGATTTGCACCACTTTTGTCGCTCTTTCAACTCTGCTACACAATGTCTATTTTACTGCTCCTGCCACAAATCCAGATGGCTGCAGATGTGCAGCTGGCAACACTATGTTGTCTGACCCTGTTTAGAAGTTTACACAATGCAGTGCTTGAATTAAGAGGAAGTCCTAAGTGCCCTCATTAACACAGCAGCCAATGAGCTGAAACAGGAGCAGCAAGAGTGGGAAATTTCAGCAAAAATTTCCTAGTACAGGAAATGCCTACAAGACAGAGGGGAGATTGTATACTTTGCTGTGAAGACAGCAGAGCATAAAAACAGCCCTTTAAGGCATGCAAGGGTATTCTGAAAACTAATTGCAAAGTCTATTGGCTGAAGTAAGCCTAGCTACTCTTCTTCAATATGTGACTGTATCTCTTTCCACTCATGAAATAGTGCATAATGGTTTACCCTAACAAGGATCATCTCCTTTCCACAGATCTGTAAAATAATAGTAAATATGCTGCTGGCTTTATCAAATATCTTGAAAAAAGCTCAAGTGGTGAGGGAAGTGTTTTAAAGATGAATGAGTCTTTAAAAATTTTAGATCTTGTGAAGCTCTGACATTGACTGTCTTCAAGGCAGACTTTATAAGAGGTGGTTTTTGGTCTTCTCTGTGAAGACAATAAAGGATATTAGATAAAATACATACTGTTACGTAAATGTACAAACACGTTTTTAGCCAGTGTTGGATGCAATCTCATCATTGGAGCAATTTAAATTACTACAAAGAGGAATTCAAAGTATGCTGCAATGAAAGGTGCTTGCACACGTTCAGTGATAACAATTTAAGTATTCTGGTGTAAGTGAATCAATTCTTTGAGGCATTACATTTTTGCCATTGGTATTCAAGGTTAAAAGTACATGTGAACTAAACTATACAAGTTGGACACAAGTCAACCATGTAGACATGATTTTTTCTGGCAGCACATTGTGCATACACACTTGCATATGCAGACATACTTAGGTTTTAAAAGAAATAGTCTCTGCTTTATGATTTCCATCTACTCCTAATCACACAACAATCACAATCAATTCAGAAGCAAAAGAAATACTGAGTAAAACTGCAATACCGACTATTAAAATTAATGTGGTTCCAGAAGAAGATTCTATCAGCACCAAACTCATTCACACACAGCACTCCACCTCAGGAAAGCCTTGTGATTTTGAGTAGCACTGAAGCATGCGATTAAACTCCATCAATAGCAAGATAATTCATTAGCAATACCAAGGTAACAAATTAACAATCTAGCTCTTGTATAACTTTTCATGCACAAATGTCCTACGGCTTAACAGAGAAGCCTAATTTCACAACCACCATTTGACAGCTAGGCATTACAGGCTACGTGTCCATCCTGCTTGAGTGGTCAGATCCCTTTATCAAGGCAAAGCCAGACAGAGCTCACAGCCCAGCTCTGTACATTCATTCTGCCAGCTGCAGATGTCCCCAAACCACTCACAAGCCCCAAGGTCAATCTGCCTACAAATCTCATCTGCCTTTGCTAAATGCTCTGGAAAGAGTCCCCGTGACCGACTGAAGCGCTGACTTCAGTCAAGCATGAGCACTTGGCAAAGGGGACCATCCTAACAGCCGGAATGTCCTCACACCATTCACACGGAGCATGCTCATGGCCTGCAGCCTAACGCAGCACAAGCTCCCCGTTCCCCCTCTCGGATGCTCAGGCTCGTGTCTGTGCCCTTTGAATGCACGATGGCAGCAGCCTCAGGCCCGGCCTCATGGCAGAGCCCTGATACACCCCAACAGGTCCGAGGACGCTCCTCACAGGAACAGGGAAAGCAGAAACTGAGCAGAGGAGAGGCTCTGGACATCAAGCTCAATCTATGTAAGCGTGCTCAAAGTACTATTAGGTATGTGCTGAAGCTTGGGCATGTCCACACATTGTTCTGCGTAGAGCTTAACTTAGGCACAGACTTGCACTAGGTCAGGCTTCAGCCAGGAGCTGTTGGACCCTACGAGTCCCCCCTTCTCAGCAGAGCCCTGTTATGGACAGCCTGTGCACCCACTCTGCAAAACTCAAAAAACTAACCTGTCCTAAGTCTTAATTAAAGCAGGTCAAGCTCAAATACTTCACCTCGTGCTCCCCACAGGCTGCAAGTTCACGTTGGTTACTGCAGCTCAGCTGACCCGTGATTAAGAAATCTTTAAGCAGAATTAATTCAGTCATGTCTGAGCCCTAAATTGCTACAGACAGGTCACAGAAATCCCTATTACTACACAAAATAACTATACTGGGAAGCTGAGTTCCACTTATTGATTCTAATATTTAATACTTGATTTATAAAGTGGCAAACTATACATTGATCAAATAAATCCTCATAATATTACTCAAAATTCGAATGATAAATAAAAAATAAAATGTATGACTGATCCTTTTGAGAGACAGTATGAAACCTACCAACCTAAAACAACATGCACTTCAATATGTTATACAGAGAAAGAAAAAAAAAATCAGAATAGCAGGATACTGTTAGGCTCACTTCTGTTCTTGGTGGCTGTTTTTTTCTTAATTATTATTTAGAAAACCAAAAACTCTGAATGCCTTCATATATACTCTTTAACCTGACATGGATGAGAGGCAAGTAGTAATAGCAGCAGAGAAAGAAAAATAATATTTTTAAAACATAGCTATGCTGCATTTATAATTGGCTGTACATTAACAAGTGCATACGGTTAATGAAATTTTCGTGTAAATATACAATGTATAGTAATTAGACAACATATATTTAATATAAATTTATACCATACAAACAGAACTACAGATAACAGTATGTTGTCCAGAATGGCAACCAGAAGTGGAATCCACAACCTGAGTTTTCATACCATATAACCAGAAAGGTCTTTTATGGTGCCTCATACCCTAGTAAGTGGCATCCAGAATTAAGAGTCAGTTTTGAATCTGTATTGAACAATTTTTTACACTAATAGTAGAATCTAAACAAGTCTTAATATATACAATAATTTTTCCTACTGCAGATTTCTTAGCAATTTACATTGAAAATAAATATATTCTGATCCACAGTTAAACAGAAGTGATCTTAGCAAAGGCAAGAGGTAGAAAGTGCTAGAACTTCTGCTTTCCTAGTCACTGTCCAACATCATGTTCATTGTACTGTATGTGAATACAGGGGACTTTGTTTTCAATAGAGATTCCTCATTCAAACAGCATGTCTCACGCACAACTTTTTGAGTGCCAGAGATATGGTATATCCACTTCAGCTGGACTGTCTACTTGCAACCTTTGAGGTTACCACGTCTCTGCTAAATAAACACCATGCATGATGAAAGCTGGGCCATCACGCACTTCAGTGTATCTGAGATGTGCTGCAAGAGCATATAAAGCTTTTTAAACATCACTCTGCTTTTAAGGCTGAAAAACACAGCTAAAGCTACTTACAATTCTACTTTGGCTAGCAGTTATTATGTATCATATGGACACCCATCTCCTCAATCCTGCATGATGTACAATGAGCAAGAATTGTTTAGTTGAAAAACTGATTATTATTTCAAGCCTACTATTTTAGATTACAAACAACGATACAAATTCCTTAATCGCGCAGGATTAGTTGGATTAACAATTTCTCACTTAAACATAAGTGCATCGTTTGTAGGACAAGCAGGCATTCAGCTGTTGCAAACAGAACCCTGCCTGCCTTGTTCACATCTGCTTGCCACTTTACTTCCAGAGAGCCCATCAAAGGATGAAGCATATGGCCTCGATATTGTTAGTGTTTGTAAATCACATGCATACTAAGCACAGCAGAAATACATTCAATTGGAAGCACAAACATAACTTCTGCAGGCACTGTTCATGTAAACCATCACAACACAAGAGGAAGATAGACAGATAAAGAAGAATTCCCAAGAAAACACACAGTGGTTCTGAGTTTTTAATTGTTTCTCCTGGTTATAGCTCTGTTGGATTAGTGGTTTAATGCTGAGATAAAACCAGCATCAGACTATCAAATCATGTATTTGTCTTGCTATGTGTCCCAACAGGCCAATACTGACACTTGGTACACAAAGTTACTGCAGACCTAACAGTGTGATTTATCTTTTTATTCTTAAGTAAAGTTGCAAAGCAATTATCCATTCACAAAGGAAGAGCATGAAATAAACTGTCACTTAGCTTTAAACATCTCCTGCATTCCAGAAAAGGGCATTCCCCCTTCCAAAAAAAGTGGCTTCCTGAAGTCCCCAGCATTTTCATATTTAAAAAAAAAAAAGGCAGCAAGTTTTACATCTTTCCTACAAACACATGGGAATGGAAGAAGAAAACTATCAAGGAAAGAGGTTGCAGCTGTGTACACAGGTTGAAACAGAGCTATGAGGACAGGGACCAAACGAGCCCTGCAAGAACAATGTGATCACAGGGTAAACAAAGTATTCTGGCAATTCCTTACTCATGTAAAGTTTTAACAGCTGACAAATGTACCTGCAAGAGAAAGGCACATAAAGCTAAAAAGCTTTAGCTTCTTCATATATAACCTATTTCAATAATCCTGGAATTATTATCTTTGATTAGCTAATTAGTTTCTCATACAAATAAAACCATTTCCATTTGATTTCAGAGGCTGCTTAGTCTACCCAATTCACATGAGTCAGGATGTAAAACTTTAATCTTCTGTTGCTTTATCATTGTCTTATCAAAAACAGCATCACGAGATGTTCAAGTATTGCAGGTACCTAGCATAATAAAAGTTCGCTGTTCCCAGAAAAAGAGCACTAGGATAGACTGCACACGTTGCTGGGCGATTTCCCTAACTTTCTCAATAAGTTGTACATAAAACTGAAAACTTTAATACTTTGCTACATATTTTTAGGGGTTTTTTTTCCTCTGTAACACAGCTGCTGGCAACTGTTCATCCTTGCATTATTTATCAAGCTTCCTTGATTCTTTTTTGGCAGAAATGACAAAACACTTTAATCTCCTTCAGGATGCACGGAGGCCACTTCTGCTTCGAGTAGTAGACGAAGAAAAGTCTATTCGATTCTTAGAATCATAGGATGGCCTCAGTTGGAAGGGACCCTTAAAGATCATCTGGTTCCCATCCATGCAACGAGATGGTTGCTCAAAGCCCTATCCAACCTGGCCTTGAACAATTGTAGGGATGAGAAACCCACAGTTCCTCCAGGCAACCTGTTCCAGTGTCTCACCACCCTCACCCTTCACCCATAGTGAAGAATTTCTTCCTAATGTCTATTCTAAACCCACACCCTTTCAGTTTAAAGCCAATGTCCCTTGTCCTATCACTATGAGCCCTTGTCAAAAGTCACTCTCCAGCTTTCCTGTAGGCCTCCTTCATGTACTGGAAGGTGTTCTAAGGTCCTTCCAAAGCCGCCTCTTCTCCAGGCTGAACAACCTCAGCTCTCTCATCCTGTTTTCATAGAAGTGCTCCAGCCCTTTGATCTCCTCTGTGATCCTTCTCTGGACTCACTCAGCAGGTCCACGTTATTCTTATGTTTGGGGCCCCAGAGCTGGATGAAGTACTCCAGTGGGGTCTCACAAAAGAGGAATGTCCCTGTGCTTTAGTTTTTTCCAACACTATCGAGGTGTCCACAGAAGCCAAAGTGACTTGGTACCAGCCATGAAGTAGAAAAATAATCAGCCTAAAGTAGATTGAAGGAACACTTTTGAAGGTAGTGGCTTTTTCTGACTAAGGTGAGGAACGAAGAAACAGCTCAGGCATGAGGCACAGCAAATTCACAGAAAAATACTTTTAGAACTTTAATTCTAGATTATGCTTTTCCTCACATTATAACAGACAACAGAGTATTTTGATGTCCCAGATATTGCAATGTAGAAACCTTTTTCATGTACAGCACTTAGTGACACACTAGTAGAATAGTTTCAGTGAACTACAGGTTAACTAAAAGCGTCTCTGCCAAGATTATTCTGAGAACTCAGCCTGATAAAATTTGATCAGTCCCTGATGCCACAGCACATAGAATCATAGATGTCAGAAGGAAAATAGGTACTAGCAGGTTCAGAAAGGAAGGTTGAGATGGGAGGTGTCCAGTCACATCAGCTAGATCTATGTGCTGGAATCAAGTGGTGCATCTCCTTCAGGTCTCTCCATATTCCTCAGCTGCTCTTGAGCTACTCAGACCTGGAACTATTAAGACAGCAGCAAAGGCAGTGAAGAAAAAAGGAGACTTATGAAAAGTGTGCAGATACATCTAAAGGTAGCTTCTCTTTTTCAATTTTCACAGAATGATCTCGTTTTTTCTTAAGCATCAGGGTACAGTAAATTTGATACAAGAACAATGATATTGCATCTCTCACTTTACGGTCTTTTTTTTTGCCAGGATTCAAAATTTATTCCTCAAAAGAAAAAGTTACTGACTTAAGCTAAGCTCAAGGCAGAATGTCTGATTTTTGACATCCATTCCTGTTTGGGATGTGCCAATTTAAAGAGTCCTCCAGTCCACCAAAAAAAAAAAAAATAGAGAATGCAATACTTCATGTCTAAATGGCAACTATTTTTACAGTGATGACATTAAAAGTATTATCCTAAAACAAATTAGTCTTTAATTGGTTTGCAGAGAAAATATGAATATGCTAGGAATTCACCTAGGCAAATAGAAGTGTATATATTATGGATAAGTACTGTAATCATATATTTATTACTTGGAAATAAAAACAAACAACATTTGCATAATAAAACTCTCTACATATCTTAATGAACATGTGTCAGTATCTCCTCCTGGCTTTTATATGACAGTCAGCATACATCTTAGGTCCAGTACATCACCTTTTATACCACCTATTGTTTAAACAGTTCTGACATTTTAAGTAATCCATATTAGCATGTGGAATCACTAAAAGAATCCTTGAGTGCAGTTCATAGTATTTTAAAGAGGTCAAAATTGTTAACATCTACCAGAAAGAAGTAATGCAGAACTGATCACTCTATAGATTCTGAAAACATGAGACACTAGCCTCACCGTTCTAGAAATCATTTCTACTGGAAGCTAAAGGATTAGACTGACGTGTATTTCCCAAGCTACATCTGTCATAACAAGTTTTAAAAAGCAACCAGCCCACTGAGCAAGAACTGGCACTTTGGGAAATGGCTTAAATAGCACTGAGCTCTCAACTAGCTGTGCTATGCTTATTACATATTTGAATAGACTCAAATCAAGAGCCTGTTTCCTGTCACCTTCACATTTGACTTTAAGATTTAAAAAAACCCAAACCAAAAAAAAGCAACCAACCAAACAAAAAAACCCCACAAACAAAACAAAAAACCTCCAAACAATAATCCAAAAACCAAACCATGTCTTGAGAATTCCTCAGTATACCAGAGATTTCAGGATATTACTGCTAGGGACAGTAAAAGGATGGGAGCACAGAGCCAGCAGTACTCTTTCAAACCTGAGTCACAAAGACAAAGGGGAAGTAGGGAGCCCACAGGGGCACTGCCTCTGCCCAAGTCTCAGTCTTCCCTCATAAAATCTCATACTTAGGGTTTTTCCACTCTTCTGACTGCAATCTCCACCTCATCTATGTTTTTTAAGATTTTACTGCTTGTGTTCCTAATGCTCCTTATGCAAACACATTTACTCACTCAAGTCATTACTCTACCTGTGCCTAAAAGTATGACTTAGGAGACCTTCAACAAATAAAAGTCTAACATTGGAAGGGACCATATATTTTATTATTTGTTAGGCTGCGGGTGTTTTCAGCACTTTTTTAAAAACAAACTAAACAAAACCAACTGTTTGGGCCCTCAAAATTTTCCAGTGGAAGAACTCATAAATCACAGATTTGGCAGATTAGAAAC
Source organism: Mohoua ochrocephala (assembly GCA_013398855.1). Classification (NCBI taxonomy): domain Eukaryota; kingdom Metazoa; phylum Chordata; class Aves; order Passeriformes; family Acanthizidae; genus Mohoua; species Mohoua ochrocephala. The sequence goes on from VZTA01026264.1 coordinate 313,709, forward strand.
AGTTCTTAAACCCCTTAGAGATAATCCACAGAAAACCAACATTATAAGGTATCTTCATTTAATGGAACCTACATAAAGGTTAGGAAACCAGCTGGAAAAAAGGGAAAAGCAGCTCTTCTCATCCTACAGAAAGGTTGCTGGATTCCTTTACAGGTTTCCTACAATTGCTGTAATACCTGTGAATCATAGAATGGTTTGGGTTGGAAGGGACCTTAAAGCTCATCTAGTTCCAGCCCATCCCCCATGGGCAAGGACACCTTCCACTAGGCCAGCCTGCTCAAAGCCCATCCAGCCTGGGCTTGGACACTGCCAGGGATGGGGCATCCACAGATACTCCAGGCAAATCTGAAGTTGCAGGGCCTTTAAGCAGATACATCTTAGCAGACAATAAATTTGTTGTAGCCAAAGTGAATAGCACAATTTGACTCCTTACTAGATCCTTCACAACCTAGGAGATACTTAGAATAGAATAGTTCAGCTGGGAGAGACCTACAATACTCATCTAGTCCAGCTGCCCACCAACTCAGGGCTGACCAAATATTTGGTAAATACTTGGTAATTACTTGACCAAAGACATACATACACATAGATATACAAATGCAGTGAGTCCCAAGTGCAGAGCACAAAATTTCCTTCCTTCAGTCAGTTTCCCTTTTCCATATCAGAGCAGTTGACTCAAAGATAAAAATTACAAAAAAAACCCCAAAACCAAAAAAATCCCCAACAACAACCACCAAATGAAAACAAAAAAAAACNAAAAAAAAAAAAAAAACCCAACCAACCAAAAAAAAAAAAAAAAAACACCAAAAAGTCAAGCATTCCAGTAGAGCAAGCAGTCTGCTTCTGCCCTGGGACTGCATGTCTCAGATCACACTCCTGAGCACCTGTGCCTTGCCTTGCCAGCCAGCTGCATCTGTCCTTGGATGGCACGGGGGCAGATGGGATGAGGAAGCAGATTGACTCAGGAATGAAAGCCTGGCAGCAATGCTGCACCAGGGCTGTAGGAATGTACTAGCAGGAAGCAGCATTTTAAAGACTAACCAGAAAGTTTCCAGGATGAGCACAGCGCTCACAGTACATCCCTGTCAAATGACAGAGGTTGTTATTCAGGTTCCAGCACATGCATGTGGCTGCCCTGTGAGCAGACACTCAGCTCAGCTGCATGGCTTGGCACTCGGGGCTGCTGCAGCGTCTCCAGCGTGGCACAGGGGTTTTGGATGAGCTGCTGTATGACGGCCTCACAGCAGCAAGAGACCCACTGCTGATGAGATGCTCATCAAGACAGATCCTGCTACCGGTACTTTACTTTTTTAGTTTTCTACTAGCAGGCATGTAGGAAGGAAAATCATTAGAAAAATTCTTTTTTTTCTGAGTTTTGAGCAACTTCATTAAAGCTCAATGCAATGGAGCCACATTAAATGAGTCAGACTAAGAGAACCTGGCTTATCTTGAAGCACTCTACAGCTCCAATTCAACAAGTCCCATCACTCAAAAAACCCTCAGCTGCTGTGAACACCAAGATAAAGATTCTGCTGCTCTACCTCAAAACTCCAGAAAGAGCATTAACCCCATACACCAAACGAGCAGGGAAAAAAAAAGGATTTATTTTAAAAAACTCATAAATCATAGTATTTAATATGCTATGTTCAAGGACAATAGTCATTTTGAAAAAAAAAAAATAAATGAAATTGCATTTACAGAAATCCATTTCCCTCACTAGTCTACATTTGCATCTTTACAGACCTAAATATGGCTATGTTACATGATTCATTTTTACATTTCATTTATGGAAACAAATTTACACAGAACATGTATGTCCAAAATGTCATAGACAAGAAACAAATGAAAAAGAAGAGAACCTAATCTCTGAAACCAACTACAGCTGAAAACATACAAGTTGTTTTGGTGAAGAAATCTTATCTTCACCCCTCCTTTCAATGAAAAGAACAAGCAAAGGCAATGTACATGTCCTGCACAACTGAGTAAGTGCCTTCCCGGGTAAACACTAAGTCCAAGAGGATTGACCAAGGCAAATCAGAACAAAACTCTATGCAAAACCTGAAAAATCCATCCATTTAATAAAGTTAACTATTAGACTTAATGCTGTTGAATTCATGAGACTCCCAGAAGCTGAATTCTTCATTTAATAAAATCAAATATTTTTTTTTTTAAAAAGTGCAACACAGGCACTTACAATGTGTTTTTCCATGCCGTGACATCCCAAAGCATGTCATCTGCCCAAAAGACTGGTGACTGGGAGATGAAACACAGTTAAGTATCATTAAATTCTATTATTAGCTTTTTAGCAAGGCTAATTACAAGACTGCCAACCCAAAATGTCATGGAGATTTCTCTGACGTAATCATCTAGCACCCAGGAAATGAATTGAAACTACCAATCCATCTTGCTGACACATACTAGAAAAAAAGAGATGCTCAACATGAATATCTGACATAATCTTTGTAACTTCCTGAGCTAAACAAAAGAAATAGAATTAAAAGCAAAGCAAACATCACATGCCAACAACAGAGAAACATCAACAAAAAACAAACAACAAAAATTCGCCTTTTGAATCTCAGTAGTATTTGGGGTTTCAAAAGAACGAACAGGTTAATAAAGTGGTCAGCTAACTGATGTTCACATCAAAAGAACCAAACAAAACCAAAACGCTACATAAGAGGTTTTGCTAAATGATGAGGTTCCATCCCTTGGGAAAAAAAAAAAATTAAAAAGAGAACCAAGTCTCAAACACTAAGGCTGATCCTGACCATGAGGTTTTATGTTCGATACCATCTGAGACCTCATGAGGCTACAAATGCAGAAATTGTGTCTGCGATTACCACAGCATTACCCTGAGGAGGCTTTTTCTTCTCCTATTTTGGTACATTTTCCTGAAAAAGAATTAATGTGTGAAACAAATAATTACTATCTTAAAAGGCCTCTTCTTATTGCATTTTTTTTATTATTCTAATGCTTACAGTTGATTAAAATCAACTCTTTACAAGGACTTTCTCTGTAACTGTGCAAGCACCTGCTAAGTCTCTATATAATCCATCCCCAATGGTTAAATGTTCTCCTCTAGGTCTTTCCTCCTCAGTATGGTCAGGGATCAGTAAATGATGCTAATGCCCTCGTTATCTGACAACACAAAGAGTACCTTCAACAGCTTGAAAGGAATCTCACTGCTTTTCCAGAAAGCTTTCTCTTAGCTGTTTTCCAAAAAAGATCCCCAAAGAAAATCAATTAAATAAATCACTTTTTAGACGCACCAGTTTAAAAGTGATTGACGGAAGATCATGTTCAGTTAGAGATACAGGTTTCGTTTGCACACACATCAGTAACTGTGACATATGGAGACAACTAAATCAAGTATAACTGCTCCCTGTTCCTTGCACGTACCGGTTGACTTTCAAAAACCAAAACTGACAGAGGGGTTTTCTAATTAGTACCGGGTGACACATCAGTAAGCGGTTGCTAAAAACCGGGTTTTCCTCAGGTTGCCCATCTACCTGCAACCGACGCGCGTTTCGAAAAATAAAAGAAAATTTTTTACCAAAAGGAGTCGCACGGGGCTGGAAATACAGGCACTGGCAGTTACATAAACCGGTGCTAAAAATAAACTTGAGAGGCGCGGTGGGCACGGTGGGGCAGGGGCTGGGGCCGGCAGCGCTGCCCGCCGGGGGCTCGGGGCTGGGCCGCA
>VZTA01026264.1:318041-461319 GCA_013398855.1 Mohoua ochrocephala
CGGCCCCGCCCCGCCCCGCCCCGCCCGGGGAGCAGCGGCCGCGCCGGACCCGGCGGTGAAGGGAATTGCCCGAGCCCCGGACAGCTCCCACGGCACAGCCCTGCGGCCGCGATTAGTAAAGGAACCCTCCGCGCTTTCCTCTCCGCCTCCTGCGGGGCGGGGGTCACCGTGGGTCCCTCTCTGCACTGACACACACACACACCTGTACGACGGGCGTGCACAGCGCCGGGGAGCTGCCGCAGGTGCACGCCGTCCCGTCCCGTCCCGTCCCGTCCCGTCCCGTCCCGTCCCGTCCCCTCACGAAGCCGGCGGGAAGCGGCCCCGACACCGCCAACAGCCACAGCTCGGACGGGCCCGGGCACGCACACGGATCGCCACTATTGGCCGGGGGAGTGAAGACCTCAACGTGGAATCACAGAAGCACAGGATCAATTAGGTTGGAAAAGACCTCTGAGGTCACAGAGTCCAACCTATGTGTGATTCTGTGATTTTACAAGAAAATCATTCTTCATTTTTGCTCTATGTTTTACTAGACATTTTTATGGAAGCATTTTTGGAGATACATTGTGGTTACATGTTAACAAAAGAGTCCATCATAAAGTTCAAAATTAGATTCCTTGACAAACCCCCGACCCAACAACTTTAGTGTATCTATGTATATTAAAAAAACTGTTAATACATAACACTTACCCTGAGCATATCTACTTGTTTGAGTCATCAGATATGTGAAATACATTTGGCTTTTACAATTAACTTGTGCTTCTGGCTCATTTCTGGCCACAGTAGAAGTTTCCCAGAGTCTCAGAACTACCCACCCTGACTCCCCAATCCTTCCAAAACTGGGAATGGAAATACATACTCTTTTATATATGGATGGCTATGAAAGCAATTAACACTTAAAGCTTTTATTCGACAGCTATAAAGAAAATTGGTAGCTGGCCATGAATCTATCCTCACTCAAGTAACATCCTAGAGTAAGAGGAGAGTCTGCACCAGTGCTGAGAGAAGTCATACACATAGGAACACAAAAGAGTTCTATTTAAAAATACATATACAGCACATACACTTAAGAAGAGACAACTGTGCCCAAGGCTTGTACAGATTCACGCATGTGTGGGCTCTAGTCTGGATTCCCAGAGCCAACAGAGAAATGGTGACTTAAAGGTACACACCCCACCCCTAATGTTACAAGGGTGGGAAACAGTCATAAAATGGACATTTTAGCCATAGAGTCCACTTATCTTACAGAGTAAAGGCTGGGAGAAATAACAAATGAGATTTGATCACCCTGTTCCATAATGAGTACTCATTCTCCTAGTGCTGTACTTGGGCTTTAACTGTTCCTTTTCCTCCCTTTCTTGAGAATTTTTTCCATATTCAGTGATGTTAGTCTCCGTGCATTTATTTTTAATCAGCCCTTGAAGAACACACTCTTCATGCCTGGATTCCACATCCAGTCTATTTTTATGTGCTTTTAACACACTCTCCAGAATCTAAATTATGTCATTCGCACTGCACTCACCAGACTTAGCTGGATAGCTCCCTACCTTTGTGAAAAGTCTGTAGTGAGACATGAGACATCTTGTGGTGAATTCTGCCCAGCACAAAGTTTATTTTCCCCATTTCCTTAGCACAGTCTAATACACATTACCATACGCAGAAAAATCTTATTCCTGGAAATTGCACACAGACATCCTCATTGTTAGGATATACGGTCTGGCCCAAAGACCAAAGTCAACAGCAGGAGCAATGAGCACAAGACTCAGCTCTTCAGTTCTATTTGAGTGCATGCCTCATAGAAATGCTGGTGGCACATTTCTTTCAAAAACTGGCACTGAGGAAAATCAATCTTTTTCCAGAAACCAGCTGATAAAATAGTCCTGAATTTTGCTATCACAAACCAACTTCTGTTTACAGATGTACCAATGAAGATATTGCATATAGCAATTAGAGGACATAAAAAGTCCTGTTTTTACAAAACAGTTTTGCAGCTACTATCAAAATCCCTACAGGATTTTTGAAAGAATCTCCATAAGGATCTCTTTGTTGAATAGCAAGGGGCTCAACTACAAAAATTTAAAGCAGAAGGTATATAAAAACTTCAATGATTTTTTTTCTTTGAGAGCTCTCTAAATTTATGGCGGTTTCTGAAAATAATGATGAACTGTGTATTTATTTTTTTACAGGTAAGAACTGCTCTCACACTGTGAACCCTTCTCCTATTTAAAAGAATTTTTTTTCCCCTTAGAATAAGTCTGAAAGGCTTGGTTTATTGCAGCCGATAAAGTGAAGTTAAAATCTGGATTAGATTCTGTCTAACTCGCACCAGCTGAAAAACGTACATGCACTTGATGCTTGCTACTGTTCTCTTCACAGAGGTTGACTGTTGTAATATACAGACTGCTATTTGGTGTAAGGATTGGAAGGCACAGGTAAGGCAGGTCCAAGCCCCACAAGATGCTTGGAATATTACAAACCCAGGCAATAATACCAAATACTGCTTTATTTTAATACTCATAAACACATTCCTATTGCTGCAGATGTACTTTATAAGAATGACCTGCACACCAGTGGCCTGCCTTCACACAGTTAGCTAGTCAAGTAAAAGCAGAGATAGCTTTTTATTATAGTGAACATGATGTTTATTGCCTGCACAGTTGAATATGCAAACATACATTAAATCAAACATATAGAAGCATAAGAATACAATCCCCAGTGACTAATGCAACCAGCTAAATATATTCTGCAACCACAGTGATATGCACGACAGAAGAATGGCAGAGAAAAGGCCAGAACCTACAATTTTTGTTTCAGAAGGCTATTCATACGTAAAATTGTCAGCTGAAACTCAGATAACTGACAGACTTGTTTTGAAATCAACTTCCTTGGGAATAGTGCCACTGATCTCAGAGCAAGACTTCCCCTTATATTCCTCATAGGTTTTATCTTGTTCTTTTCATTTGCTACCTAATTTTAAGTGAAATTTCAGCTCAGGAGACACAGTGTAGAGCAGGACAGACAAAGAGAAACCTTAAACACACTATTTTGCAATACTTTGAAATCATGACCTTTATTAAAAAGAGATATTTCCAATTCCAAACCAAATTCACTAACCTTTCCTGTGCTTACATCACCACTGCTTATTGTATTTTCTAGTTATGAAACATTGCTCTGGCAAATTGCAGTAAAGAAACAGTGCCAACCCAACAAAGCCTTCTCAATGGGAAGGAAAATAGGAATTTATATCAAATCATCCCACTATTTTTATCTTTCCTGTTTACCTCTTTCATGCTTTTTCAGAGTGTCAGCCGCTTGAAGCCCCATGATGGTTTCACTGTTACATCTCCACGATGCTACACAAATACACTAACCCAGCCCTTTCTGAGAGGAATATTGCATCTGTGTTGATGGCACAGCAGTAGGAAAGAGACAGAATGAACTGTAATCTCTACAGATATTGTTAAAAGATAACTAAAAGGAAATTTTAATTGACAAAGTAAATTGTTTAATGATATGCTGTGATATAAGTCCTAAAACCCAGGACATTTACTGCTAAAATTTATGCTTGTAGGACCGTGATAATGCAAGACAAAAATAATTTCCTAGCAGCTGGAGCAGCATCAGCACAGAATAAGAAATGGGGGCCTTGCCCAGAACACTTGCAGTGCGATTCAAACAAGTCAGGCACCAAATAGAAGCTTTTCCTATAGTCCTAGTATGTAGCTCACAGAGAGAGACAACTCCATTAGGTGACTAAGCTCTACTACATTAGGGCAGGATGAATCATCCTCTGAAAATGTCATTCATTACATCCTAAGAAACACCAGCCTCTTATGATACCACTTGCAAAGGCTGACACAAGCTTTGATGACTACCTTAGACTAGCACCCTTCTTTTAAAGGGCTGTAGTGAGATGCCACCAATTCTGCTCTTAACTTTCACTTGCACACAGATAAACTAGCTCCAAAACAGGAACTACACTTTCCAAGAGTCAAACAGGGGGGAAAAGGTCAAATTAGTAGCAGCATAAACATTACTGTTGTATTTGTATTGCAGTATTATGTAGAGCTGGACCCTATTTTTCATAGAGGACAACATTTTGCCCCAGTAAGCTTGGGCACCTCATACGATGCAGTGCAAGTAAATGAGAGAGTGAGCAGATGGAGATGAAACGAATGAGGAGGACGACAAGGCAGCAAGGAAATTATTGAGTTTGATATGATGAGCAGCAGTCACAGCACATTAGTTGCCTAGTCAGTATTTACAGCAGTAATATAATTAATCTTTTAAAAACGGCTTTCTGTATTCAAATTAAGAAGTATTATTGCATGCAAGTTCTTCATGGGTTATAAGAGAGACTTGGGATACCAGAGGGACACCACGCACCTAAGGCCTGCACGTTCTGAGAATTGAAGCCTGTATTAGCATATCTACCACTATACTGTCATAATAAAAAGAATACAGACACAGTTTTGTCAATGCAAAATGACATAAACCACTTGTACTTGAAGGCTCAAATAATAATTATTTAATCGTACCTAAGATAAACTCAGGAAAAAGCCTACCACTCAGAAAATCACTACCACAGCTACGAATTTATTTTCATTGATAGACACATTTTTGGTAACTGCAAGGCTATACAAACTGACTGTAAACTTGGCAATCTTTGGCATAATTAGCTGAATAAAAATCATATGACTAACCTCAGAATATGGAAATAAGCTTCCTCATCTCATTCACCCAGCATTCTTATAGTTTCTTTTAATGAAAGAAACCCATTTTCCAAGGTAATTAATGATACCTTGAAGGATTGACATAGCAGATTTTACTGCACAGTGTTTGACATAGCACTAGCCTATTCATGGTGCATTGTTCAAGTGGGGGAAAAATAAAAGTCACACAGACCTACCCTGTGCAGGACACTGTATGTATTCATACAGCTGATTTTGTACATAATCTAAAATTAGTTCAGACATTTGAACAATGCCTGAAGGTTTTACAGACCAGTTCAGAAACTCTCTTTACATATTACTGAATTAATTTCACTCATTTGAATATGACAGTTTTCTGCATTGTAGTTTGCCTTTTCCTTTGTATGTTTTTATTATAAATAGTGAGACTAATTAAGATAATCTATTGGCAAAATAAATACGGTCATTAAGGGGATGCACTGAAAGTAAATGTTTGCCCACTCCTCAAGGTTCTACGTTGTCAGTATAAAACTCTCATTAAGCTGAAAACCCAGAAGCATGAAGGAAGGAAAGGGTGAGCCCATCAAGACCTTTCTGGGGTCCCTTATGCTCTCACCTCCAGTTTAGCTGCCTACAGAGACTGGACCCTATCAGTCCCCAGCATTTTTATAGATGCTAGAGACACTCTGCTCAAGGATCTGTGAACAACAGCTGAAGTCACCAGAGAGATGGAGATTAACTTCTGTTTTAACTGGAGGAGACTTTGCTCATTTGCAGGAAAACTTGTGTGAAAAATCCGTCCTTGTCTACTCATAGGCTGGCTGTTTTAGTGGCCAGGGTTCTAGCTGAATGAATCCACACTGTCACTTTTAAGTTCCACACTTCAAGAGAAGTATGACTAATTTTTAGATCTGCATACTTGCTATCATTATCTTTTACTAATTCCATGACTGCAGAATAAAATATTTTGCGATACTAAGGAGGGGAAATATAAAACCATCCAAAAGTGTGTAAAGAAATTAGACTGTCACTTTGACATGGGACTCTGCATGGATCTGTGAGGTCTTTTTTTCATGTCTGATGATTCCTCAATTCAGTGGCAGTTACAGAGTAAAACTTGCAGAGTTCTCTCTTTCCTTACCCAAGCTTCAACCTCAGCAGTTGTCTCCAGGACAGGGAAGGTATACAAGACTTCACTTTCAAGCACAAATCTGTACATAAGATTAAATTAACCCACTTCCTAACTTTCTTTCAGAAGGGAAAGACAAATAGACTAATATAATAAATTATGCACCAAAGTCACGGAACACTTCCAGCTCTGGTTGTAGTTTAATGTATGCAGCTCATGCTGGCAGGAGTCCAGCACTTCCTCTGTAACAGTTTCTGCTGGGTAAGCTCACACACAGTTGTGCCGTAGAACTACTTATGTTCTTACAAATTATACCAGACACTTCTCATTAGCATTACACCTGAAATCCCATTCCTGAGTTGGACATTATCCATTACTTCATAAAATTACAATGAAAAGCATAGGAAGAGCAAGTTCAGGATACGCTTAGGAAGTAGTTCAATGGAGAAAAGGAAAAAATCCCCAAGCCCTCATAATTTACCAAACAGAATTACAGACAGTATCCATTGCTACCAGGTAATTGTTGAAGAAAACTAGAAATAGAGCTGATTATTTTTTTAGATTACTTTGAAAATTTTAAATATTAAAAATATTTAAAGTCCAGTTCATAATGCTCATCAGGCCTGCTCTTTGGTACCCTGGTGCATCCCTCAGCATTCACGACCCGTGGAGATACAAGAAATGTGTATCACACATTTCATTTGACACCAAGCCATTCACAAGACATTGATGTTACATTCATGTTTTCACTCATGTTCCTCTGAAAAATGCCCTTTCTTTTGTAGCTTGTTCATGAGGATGCAGCAAATACAGAAAACTCGAGAAAGAGGAAAACCCAGGCAACAAAAAGCAGCTGCAAAGACACAAAGAATTTGTAAGCCCTGGGATTCTGCCATGAATGACACCATCACCAGGCCATTGAGGACACACCTCACAGAAATTTCCTGCACTGGTTTGTTTCACAAAGCCACACTTTCCATGCCCCCTGCAGGACAGACACCTCTGCACTTTGAGAAGCCCTCACCTTCTGCAGAATACCTCCTCTACACTATCCTTTTTGACTACAAGGCTAAACTCAGAGCAGGACTAAAAAGACAGCTATTTTTGAGGCATTAGGCACACTGGAATCTGCGTGTTTCTCCAAATGACTGGATTCCTACAAAACAGTTGTTGCAGAAAGCATTCGATTCCATCAATCATTATTCAGATACTTTCCTCCTATCAAGGTATCTCCATCCTTGGAGATATATTCAAAACTTCATTTACAAAGCTCTGAAGAACCTTATGGAAAAGTGAGGTCAGCCCTGCTCTGAACCTAAAATTTTGTCTGGTTCTGTGAAATACATTTGATTTACTCCAACCCAGAGATTTGCTGTCTTTAATCTTAATGGTTACAATCTGTTCTAATGGTGGTTCACTGAAATTATTCTAATTCACTTGATTATTGTAATTCGTACCTAAAAATAAAATCATATTTCCTCTAAATTGGTTAATTGACACAAAGTGAAACCGCCCATCCACTTATCTAAACTGGTAGCACCAATGATATCTCTTAATTTTCCACTTCCTAAAGGGATGGTACTCTGTGTGTATGTCTATATATGTGTATATGCTCCAACAAGGTGCTACATAAAACCTGTTACAGGATCCATTCTTAGATGAGAGATTACGCCTTTGACTTCATGATAATTTCTCATCATAATTACCTTCCAGGCAAAAACTGTGCTGCCAAGCATTAGCAGAAGACTCACAAAGGCAGCAAGGAAGTAACTTAAGGATCCAAAAGTCACTTCTGAGAGAAAGCAACAGCGTTTGCAGGTTGAGAAGTGGAGCCTGAACTGAATGTAACAGTTGGAAAACTAAAGAGCCATAATAATAATAAAATAATAAATAAACCAGCTTGTGAAGATTCTTTGTGGTAAGTCCGTACTGTGAATTATTAATAACCAAAGCTTTCAAGCTCTGCTAAATTAACTTACATAAGATTGCTCTCCTCATTTAAAAATATTCTATTTAACAAATTGTTAGGCTAAAGGATAAGAAAATTATTAGATTAGAACGTGTCTATCACCGATATAATAGGGGACAATGTCAAATCATTATGTAACAAAATATGTGCTAGTTTGGGTAATACACAACTCTTTACTTTGATCACTGCTTTTGAAAATCCTTGCTCATTCAATGCCTTATTCATCCAGCTGGCCAGCTTAACCACAGACAACTGACTGTACTAAAAGAAAGAAGTGGCAAGTGATCATGTGGGAAAAAAAAGATTAGAAAAGGAAAGGTGGGGAGCGACAGATTTGTGCAAGGGTACGTTTGCAAAGTTGGCAAGAACATCAGAAGTTGAAATTACAGGTTTCTTGTGGGAAAATGCAGTAAGTGGGGGATTCTGGAGGCTCCTGCCAGAGCAAAAGGATTAAAAGGTAGCAGCTCAACAACTCATGCAGACAGCTGGTGACCAGCGTGACAGCAGGACAGCTTGAGGAGAGTTTGATTCTGCACGGGCTGCCTGGCTCTGCAAAGGCCTGGCAGGTGGCAGAGGGGTAAGAAGGCCAAATCACTGGGACAGAACCAAGGAATATGAAATGTCTTCAGGATTCATTTTGGGAAAAGATTAATTAACATCTACCAGAACTAAGATTCATATATCATTTCTGTTCTGACTGCCTAGTGACTACTATTATGCCCTTAAAGCATGATGCAGTTTTTACACTCTTCATATTGCCAGAAATCATTTTTAGAGGCATATAGAGCTCATTTCCTTTGAAGTCACTGCTCTGTGGTAAAGCTCTAAATGTGGTGCAACTAGCTCTGAACTAGAAAGACATTGAAATATTATTAGTGTTTGCTGTTTCTCCCCCCTCCTATAAGAATTCTGCTGATTAAGAGAAATTAAAATCAGTAGGAGACCTGAGAACAGAACATAAGGGCTGCAGAATCATATTCTCCTTAAGCTGGCACAAAAATTAACCTTTGGGAAATTGAGTGGACAGTTGCTAAAAAGATACAACCACCTTAGGGCACATAATTTTTATGGCATTAACCTTTTCTTCATAGAGCAATGCCAATATCTAACATGCTGCATACTGCTTCTACAGTGACTAGACAGCATCCAAATTGGATTTAAGCAAATTATTTAGCTTATTAGGCATCCTAATGTCCAGTATTTAATTCCATTAGGAACAATTAAACTTTCAGCTAGCAAAAACAAAAAAAGAAAAGTAATCCCACAGAAATGAGAGCAATATCAGATTTGTCCCAGCTGACCTTGGCATTAATTACACAGTCGAAGTCAGCAGTAAGTTTGTGGAAAGCCAGGTATGATGTATTATGTACGACTTTAAACAAGGCACATCATCCACACAGGTTTTAATCGTGCACTCTCCAGCTTACAATAACATTGCAACTAACAATTCCAGAAACAAAGATAATGTAAATAGGGATGCAGAGCAGATTTTGTCATATAATCTTCCCCAAAGACAGAAAAAATCTTGCATGGAGAAATTTTCATTGCTGTCGATACACAGCAATTTAATTCTGCACCAGTAACTGAATCTCAGTAGTTTATACAATGAATAGATACTTCTACACAATCTTTTCATTTCAGTTTACAAGAAAAATATCACCAGTGTGGATGTTTTAAAGAACTGTAGAGTAATAAAGCTCATAAACTAATTGGGGTAGTTATGCCATGGAAGTTCTTAGAAAAGACTTCCACTGTTTAAAAATATCTCTAAGCACAATAAAAATATCCCCCAGAGAAAGGAAAGTTCAACTACATGTCCATGTCCTATAGGTACACAACTCACTATGGCCTCCCTTCCAGGAGAGCCAGTAGGAAAGGTAAACCACAGTGCATTCACTGGGTACCAGGAATTGTTTCTCCCTGCATTTTTTATCGTCAGGGCTGAAAAAGTCATTGCATTACAGAGAAGAAATCCTGGGAACTTCTTCAGGCTTTGAGACAATTCTAGAAAAAAAAAATCATTCATTAATTAGTTTTCATCAGCGTATGGCTGACTTGGATCCTACTGTCCTTGACACCTTCTCTTCTTGCCTTTTTGTGCTTTGATCTGTAAGTAAAACAGGCACTATAAAAAGCAGGGGAAACACTACCTGCTTCTTGTTATAGGCTACTACAATCAGTCAGTGCCAGCAGGGGAGGATGAACAAAGAGGGGGAGGTGGCTCTTCCTGCACAGCCTGGAGTGACCAACACAACTCACACATACAGGACATTTAGGTGCATCTGCTTCTCTATGATACAAGTCTCAACCAACCTGCTAAGGTGCAAATGCTTACCAGGGTATTACTGTTACTTACGAGAGCTAAGCTCGGAAATTGATCGGGAAGACTACAAATAAAGAACATTTATTGAATTACTGTGCTTTATCCATTTCAAAGAAGTAGAAGCTTTCCAATGCCTGCCTTGTCAGTAGAAGACATTAAAAGGTTTCATTAGCACAGTTAGTGCTTTTCATCAGCAGCAGCTTGTTCTCTCTCAGTTGCATTGCTCTCAGTGAATGATTAATGTTGAAATCCTCTTCTCTTTGAATGTTTATCATCCTGTTAGATATGGTTGGAAGTTTAATTTTTCAAGACATTGTCAAATAAAATGGGTTGCTGTTCTTGAAAGTTAAATACTGTACAGATAAGCAGAGCCTCCCCTGTTTCTAACAGCAGGCTAGTCCTTCCTAGCAATGATGGAACAGATCTGTATTTTGGCACATATGTTTTTCATTCCAAAGCATTACTAAAATGAGTAACAGAAATTAGCAACTGAAAAGAATTGTGAAGGAATTACTTCCAGGAAAGGTAATTTCAATCCAAAAGTCCTTTAAAGGAACAACACAGTAAATGTAGGCCAATCAATGTATGGCAATAAGTTTCACGAAGATCAGAATCTGGGTTGATAAACTGCTACGTTCACAAAGGAAAAGAAGAGTCTATTGGAACAGGAAACTCTCATGCAGTTTCCCTCCGTGCTCTTTGACAGACAATTTATACATCAAATTCAGCAAGATTTTAAAAGGACCAGTGATTTCTTTTTTCCTTGGAATGAGGTTAGAGGACAGTCAGTCACAAGAGCTGTTTTGTAAGATGATCTCTGTAACATCCTGGACAAATTCAATGACAAAGACTGCCTAAGCAATTCACTTCCTAGTTCAAAACTCATGTATTTCCCTAAGCAACTTCTTTGTGCCAGATGCCCTAAGAAATATGCAGGACAGTCAAAAGTATATTTTCCCTGAGTCAAAATGAGCCAAAGGGCTACGTTTAATTGAAGAAACAATTCTAAACCAAAGACAGTCAAAGTCACTGAAAGCTATGGAGCAGGGGGTTCAGCTAGTTTATTTATTTATTTATTTCCTATTAAATCTCTGTATAACTGCAATTCCATCCAAAACTGTATGTATTTGATCCTGTCCTGGTATTTTGCATTTATCTATGGCATTTAAAGCACTCCATTGTTTTCAAATGATTTTCTTTTTTTACAACATACTTAATAAAACAGCTGAATATATTTTTAAATTACTGTTAATTTTTTAATTACTGTTATGGTAGAACTCCTATCATAATCTTTATACTTTCTGTAATTCCTTTCAGGACCCACATTTTGCATTCAAATGGCTACGCAAAGCTTTAAGAGCTAAATCATGGCACGAGATCAACAATATGTAACAGTATTATTAGAAATTATTAGAAATAAATCTGCACAGCGCTTCGGATTTGTACTTCCCTGTTCATGTGCTGTTTCATGTCACATTGAAGAAAAAGAAAAATCTTACTCCACACCTAAAGGGGATTACAAGCCTTGGAATGGAAATAAATACACAAATAAATGAACACCTAAAAAATACTCAGTAGCAGCAGAAACCAGACTTTATTCATCTAAGAGCAGACTCCAGTACACACATCTAGTGTTTCACTTCAGTGCAATGTCTTTAAGGTCCATTAAAAAAAAATTAAAATTCTAGATTGAAAGAAAAAATGTATTTTCAGAGTTATAAATTCAAATATACATCATTTGAAAAGGTGATATTTTGAAGGCTTGCTATTTTGATGGGTGATGTGAAATACTTACTGTTGGCTTTCCAGTATCACCACAAATTCACACAACTAGTTTTGGCCTCCTGTGCTAGAGGGCTTACTGGCCAGTTTTTAAGACTGTTGAAAAGCTACTTAGATACTGGAAACAGAAAAAAAAAGGAGGAGAAGAAAATGGTAGGATGAGAAAAATTGCACAAGAGAGAGAGATTCTAAATTATGCCCTTCGTAGGCATAAAATAAATCCTTAGAATCCAAAGGGTAAAGGAGAAACTAAGATTGACCTCCTGCTGTTGAATCAGCTCTGAATATTCTGAGTCATCTTGATTCTCAGCTGTAAAAAAGCTCCCAATTCAGTGGAGAGTAAATTGCATAAAGAACTCTGCAGAGTGTATATCCAAGGCAGAGAGAAATGTCAGTCAGGGTCTCCTGAGAAGCAGGAAAACAAGATATTGCTGTATTGCTACAAAACACATTCCCCCAAAAAAAAAACCCTAAAAAGGACAAAACCTATCAGTGTAGTTAAGCATAGTTCATAGCTCTCTGCTAAGAATTCAGAAGTTCCTTGCACATTAACATAATTTTCACAAAATTTAGACATGTAGTTGATGACATATCTGAAGTACACAGAAGTCAATATTCTCACAGGTACATATATTAAAGCATCTGCCCACTGCCAGAGTTAGTAATAGCCTAATTCCTTCATTCAGAAAAGGTAAGTTTAAGAATTTCTAAAAGGTAATAACAAAGTTAATTATACCTGCTCTAGAGATTCCAGTGAGTATACTATAGGCACAAGCGGAAAAAAAAGTGAAAGCCAGAAAAAAACACATAACAATGACTGTTTAAATGACTAAATGATAACCATGCACTTAATTATTCTAGTGTGAGAATTACTAAGCCTAAAATTGCAAAAGTGTGAAAGATGAGCAAAAGTTTGCACCTGGTGATACTGAGAAGTTCCAAGTTGAGACTGCCAGGTTGCGGGCAGTTAAGGCTGAGTCCAGCAGGCAGTCAGACTGCCTTGTCCCAGGCATTTTCCTTAGAGAGCCTCACAGCTGCAACCTGGACATCTGTTTCCAGCATACATGTTAAAAAAAATACTTCACTTACCAAAAAATGAGTTAAAACATCTCAGAGAAAACAGAAATAAATCAGGTTTTGCATAACAACATACAAGGTAGGGAAAACTCAGGTTAAAGGAAAATTGAACAATTCTTTTGCACAATAATTGGCCTTTGGAATCTAAATATATGGTCAGTCGTAACAGCTTCATGAGTTGGCACTGCTGGAGAAACTAACTTCTGATACTGCATGGCTTTTAGGAGATAAATCTCAATATCTAATGCTTACATTCACTTCTTTAATGTAAAAGATGCTAGCTAGAAAACAATAAATAAACAAATGCAACAACATACCACTAGAATACAGTGATAGAGAACACAAGTATAGACTGCATAAATGATGCCTTGAACCAGCAGAAGCCCTTAACAGCAATAGAATGTAAGAGATGTTTGTGCAGCTCAGGTTCTGGACAGCTCAAATGTGCAGATTCAGGTTTGAGCTTGCAAAGTCTTACAGAACTTACATTTTTTTTCCTCCAGCTTGGATAAGCAGATACAAACTTCTAATTCTATCCACTAGGATCAACAGATGAGATGAGGTTAATTTCTTTGAATTAGACTAATGAAAGAATCTGAAACAGAAGACAGAATACCCAGGTGCATTCTATCATTTGTGAATTGAATAGGACAGAAATTTTTGGAAATGTTCTGAGTAGTAGTTTACAGGACTGTTCAGTAGAGAAAAGCTGACACTGAAAGGTGTAAAGCTTAATATCACAAGAAGAATGAAGCAAACAGAGACCCTGGTTTTCTTATCACTGAAAGTTTCTGTACCTCTGCTTAGATAATTTTTCTCCCAAGGTTAGAAATTAATTAGGAAAAAAAATTCACTAAATATTGTTAAAAAGGGCAAGAAGCACAGGAACTAGATCTACCTGTTATACATTGCTTAGCAGAGTTGAGCCTATGCTTGTGAGCAAGCTCTGAGATGTGCAGAAAACCTAGTTCTGTCTTGATGCAAGAGAGAAACTCTCTTAGTATTCCTCTAATGTAAATCACTCTGATCTCCACCTTTTCTATTACTCCTAACTGCAGGCTACTCATGAAAAAGTAATATTTTTCTGAGGAGAGTGAAATAGAACTTGACTAACATGTATGTAACTATTCCCTGCTGTAACTTCCAACAAGCACATTCCCATCTCCTTCCTGGGCTGAAGTACTTACTGACCATCACACAGCTTCCACTGTGCTGCCCTGCACTCTGCTGCCCCTGCTCAGCTCCCAGCCACGAGTGCCAGGCCAAGCCCTGGCTGAGGGCTAAGCCCCTCTTCACCCACTGCTGGAGAGCTCAGGAGAAAGTGCTGCCAGGACATCGGTGGCACGGAGAGCAACAGCATCTCAGACACACTTCCCTGAGAAACAAGCTAGGACTTGTGTACAGTCCTGTGTCATACCCTGTGCCCATTCACACCTGCTCAAATACTCTGATAGTCAAGCCAGTAAAGGCTGGCAGACTTTCAGAAAAGCAGATTTAGACTGTGGTCCATGCAAAACAGATACTTGAAATACAGGCTGGCAAAGTCACACATGAGTGGCCACTTAGTTACTACCGTACCTCTGCAAACAAACAGTTTCTCTGACAGATAGCCCAGTCCTATAAACTGCAGACACACTCCAAGCAATCATCACCAAATGAGCCTCCACTGCTGCCACTCGCACCTCATGGCTGCTCTTCCCTGGTAATGGCAGGGAGGATACGTGATGAGGCTTTTAAAGGAAGGCTGAGAAAACTCACAGACCTTTTAATCACCCAAATACCTAAACCCAGATGCACAAATTCTGCACACTTGTCCTATCCAGTTGCTTTAAAAAAAGAATTACAGCTGATTCAACATTTGGATCACCTTTTGATCCTGGAGAACAATTATAATCATAAGTGATTGTAGAATACAATCTGCTACAACATATTTATTGTTTTCCACCTGTGTAACTTATCAAATGTGGGTGTAGAATTCTTATTCAGATTTTCCAAATTATGCCAGACATGGAACAAGGCTAACTGATTCCCCCCAACATTCAGGAAGAGAAATCATGTTTCCTAATCCCCATCTACAGGTCTAGTTTCTCTGTACCCTCTCCCTAATTAATTTCATTACAAACTTATGTAACAGCATCATGACATCATCAGCGTTTTGGATCCCCTGATGCCATTAGATTTGATGATACAGAGGCCGTGAGTCTTGCTGCTGTCTCAGTGTGACATAGCACAAGCAAGAAAAGCCAGTGGATCTGCAGTGATTTGTGTCACAATGGATCACAAACATCACTTGAAAACAGTGAACATCAATTGCCAAGATACAAAACTTGCTAAAATTATGTGACAGAAATAATGCCAGACAATGAAGCAATTTTCTATCCACATGGAAATAACTTCCAAAATGTGCTGATAAAAAACCCCAAACACCTTAATTCAAAAGGCAAAGAAGGCTCCATTACTCCATTGAGGATGAGAAATTCTTCAGGAAAGGTCACTTAAGTCATAATGTCTACACCATAAAAAACTTCTGCTTGACATGCTGCTATATTCTCCCTCAATTTATGACATCCCCCACTCTCCATTTGTCAGCTAACTCTAAGTGTATCACAGAATGATCTATGCATCCCACAGGAACCAAAGCACTCCTTTCCCAGTACCAGTATGAGGTAAGGAGATAGGTACCAAGACACAGAGTCTATGAATTAGATTCACAGGGAAATCCTAAAACTCCTCAAGTGTTACTTCTGAAGTCCGATACTAAGCACCACTGAAGTCCCCAGAAGTGATTGCCTGAAATCCAGGGATAACAATGCCTAATTGCCTCTGCAGTGAGGCCCGAACGGGCGTTCAGAACGGTGCATGAGTCGGTGGCTGAGCAGAAAATCGGATGCAAATGCCCCACTCTCACTCAGACTAAGAAATGTTCATCTGAAGAGGTTCCACTTTGATCTGCAGTCCACAGAATCCAATGATACCAGTGTGCACACGCAAGTCAGGAAAGACTGTGCTGAAAATACAGCTTAATCTTTTCCCTCAGGCTCCCTCATACCAAGTCAGTTGGCAGCTTGAGAAGAGCCATCCGGATTTTTCATTATAATTAGCATGCACTAAAAGATAAGCAAAATGGTGCTTGAAATTTTTGTGTGAAGCAAATGTTTTGGATGTAGAAATGGCTTAAGAAAAACGGGAACAAAACCTTTGCCAATATAAATAAGCACACCTATCCTAAACTGAGTTACTCGTGTAAAACCTGCCCTATAGAGAGTTACATTCTCCTTCACAGCAATATTTCATTGGGTTCCACAAGATATGTAACTCTCAAATGTAAAGTGGTTTAAGAATGAAAAGAATTCTAGACTTATAGAGTATTATTATCAAGATTTAATCACAAAATTATGGGTCCAGCTCAGAGGTACTTCACTTCCCTGTATTCTGGCACTTTAGAACATCACAATCACTTAAAATGAAATTG
Source organism: Mohoua ochrocephala (assembly GCA_013398855.1). Lineage (NCBI taxonomy): Eukaryota > Metazoa > Chordata > Aves > Passeriformes > Acanthizidae > Mohoua > Mohoua ochrocephala. The sequence continues at coordinate 334,485 of VZTA01026264.1, forward strand.
CAGGCATAGGGACTCCCTTCTTTCCCTCTCATGAAAGAATAGTATAGGGACAGGAATTTTGTTCACAGCGGTCACAAGTGATTGCCAACTAACAGAGAGCAGCCTGTAAACATAGACATAAATGATACATTGATAGTTGCTGAGAGTATTTTATTGAAAAATACACTCCAGAACTTTGCAATGTACCTACTACATTTTCTTACCTCAACGAATACGGAGCATGGCAACATCATGTGGCTTCTCTGAGACTGACACCTGCTGCTCGAAATCATGTTCACCTATGAAGGAAACACAGGATATTGTGTCCATCTGTGAGAAGCTGGCCTTGTTTATAACAATGTGCTGACAGCAAACTAGAAAAGGCCTGCTTAAAATGCAGGTTTCTACCACAATAACAAATGGTGAACATTATATCAGTGAAGAGGACTGTTCATGTGCACTTCTTTATTCCAGTATGAAAGACCTCCAAGTTAGTTTAGATTTTACTATTTTGTGACATAGATTACAGCCATTTTTGTTCCAAATAATAGTATCTATACAAAGATTTGTACTAAAAATTGTACTAATTATATTCCTGTGTACGTCAACAAAAAAATCCTTTATCTCCTTTTGGCAGAGCTTTTCTAATTCTATTGACTTCAAAGAAACTTAAGCATGTTATAAAGAAGAGGACTTTGCTGAAGAAGCATTAGTTGAAGGCTTAAAAATTTTCAAAATATGAATTTTACTCTATCAGGCTTCTACAGAAGCATGGGAACAGATGACTAAAAGGAAGTACCGAGCTGTGAAGTTGTGTCTTGCAATCTCAGTACAGTGGAACTTTGGTTCTTAAGAATCCACAGAATATTTATTCTCAACACTGTACCAACAAAAACTTTCCTATTCCCTTGCACGAAAATTAAGATCTATTGTTAACATTAAAACAAAAAAAGCAGTAACTGCCAAAAAGAAAAACCTGCACTACCAATCTCTGCTATAGGAAAAAGTAGAGCAGAAAACAAAGTACTGTGGATGTAATGATACTAGGAAACAGCCCATGACTGATACAGTAAATTGACTAAAATCTCTAGAGAAGTCAGAATCTTCAAGAATTAGAAAACTTCTAAATGCTGGGTAGTCCCTCCAGATTGCTCTCTTCTTCCTTAAAAACACCGCACAAAACCAATATAACCACTGTTTCTCTGATTATTCAATTTTTAAAACCCTGCTATAATAAAGTTTCCCTCTAGGCTCTTCCTAAAAGATACTGAACTAGTCCATTAGCTGTCTTCTGTTTTTCCCAGCTGTTCCCATCACTGTTCTTCAGTAATGGTCTCACCATTCACCCATTTTTCACGCTCTCTGCTTCTGGTTCCCTGTGTTCTGGCCTCCCGGATTCGTCTTTGATTCCCCATTTCCCTCTGATGCTTTGGTAGACTGCAGCTGACTCTTCCTCCCTCTCGTGCCTGCCTGTGCCTGTGCATATTTCACACAGGGCTTGGGGCTCAGCAGTCCAGGAGTCACACACTAAAGAGAAGAGAAAGCAGATGCTTCCGAGCAATATCAGAAAAACAAACTCTGCTCTGTGTGTACAGCCTGGCCCCCAGCAATGCAGTGATCATCTCTGATGCTCTGCTCCCCTCGTGAAGGTGGCTGGGGGAGCCTGACATTGTGCCTCCCTCCCCTCATGAGAGTAGTCAGTAGCAATGTGAAGCAGAGCGATTGCTCAATTCTGTGAGACTTATGCACGCACCAGCCGGGTCTCCCTGGGAGAATTTTAGCTGTGACCCTGCCACTCTGGGCATTTTTAGCCCTGTCTTTGGTGATCTAAAACACAGCAGCAGTTATCTGCATTCAGCTTGTGTTTATCCAAAGCAATGAACAAAAAAGTGCTTCACAAGCAAGCAAATATGGCATATGTTCTTGGAATTTCTCTCAGGAGGCTGAACTTATTTATCAAGCAAATAGAAAATGGTGCTCTGCTCTTGATCAATTTTCTTTTATGAATCCAGGGCCAAGCTCTGCCGTTCATATTCCTTTCAAATCCTCTCTCAGGCAAGAGTCCCAGGGACTCCTTGACACTCCATTATACAGTTACATAATATAGCCATTAATATTGCATATGGAGATGTGCATGCACAGTTACTGCACTTTGGGACTACAGACTCAGTTCATTAAAGAGACACCAACATAGCAGTTATTTATTATTTATTGAGTGCTAACAATACATTGAAGAAAAGGGAACAAGCTCTGAGCATTAAGGACCAATATGTGGCTGCTCTTCAGCTGTTACCTCAAGAATGAAAAGGGCCTAAGATTCATCTTCTCCAGAATAGCATCAAAGGAGCAACATGTTCCTGATAATGTTGTGTAAGTACTGCAGATGTGTGTTGGCCAGTGTCAAAAGCTCTCAGTGCACTCAAATGGGGATGAACTCTAGAGCCTGAGACGTATCCCAGAATTTTTTTTTTTCATAGCATGGATATAGGCACTGGTCAGAGCCTGATACACTCTTTACACAGGACAAATGCATACAATACATGAAATTGCCTTTCCAGAGGTTGCTGCTTTGAGTTTGGAGAAAGATGAGTGAGCCTGAATGAGACATCAAGAAGCCATCTGTGAGAGCATGGCTGAAATGCTACAAGCATCCCTATAAATATCTCTTGGTAAAGAACTAGTTCTGTTTTAATGATATGAAGTCTTTTTATGTAACTAGTTACTAGGCAGCCTATGAAACAGTTTCTCTGGCAGTACCCCACTGTATGCATTAGGCAGCCTGTCTCCCTCGAGCTGCTGTTCTGGGGGCATGCCTAACAACAACCTACAGGATCCCTCTCCAGACAAGCCTACCCCTGCCACATATCATCACCAATCTCCCTCACTGCCAGACTAGGGCGTCACATTCACAGCTGTGCTGGTTTAGGAAGAGACAGCAAGCACACACCTCCAGGAGGAGCTCTGGACAAGAGCATTTGGCTGAGCGGCAGCAGCTCTGAACGACGGCAGCATGGGAGCCAAAGGTGAACTTCACACTTGGCGGCTGTAGGCTGAATATCCTCACTTAGCACAGGCGATGCAAACCTGCTCTCAGTGTTTCTGATCCCATTTGAATCAAAACTCACTCAATTTATACCTCTCCTCAACATGAGACAATTGCATTAGTGTTTCTACGGCAGGGTTTTCACAGAATCATAGAATCATTAAGGTTGGGAGAGAGACCTTTAAGAACATTAAGCCCAACCATCAACCCAGCACACGACTGCAACCCCTAAACCACCAACTCTTAGCTCCGTAAAGGGGATAGGAATTGGGCAGCAGAATGGCCATAACAGCAGAATGTTTTTACAAAAAACTAGTCACTGCTCTGCATAGGGCCTAGAAATTAATTCTATGGGCAATTTCTAGGCATATCTACTGACTCAGGTACTCAGGTACTTCAGGCACTCCTGTCCATTGTTTAAACTGTCCACGATTTTGCCTCTGCAGGTGGCCAGATTGAGAGTTGCTGCAGCAGCCAGCGGTGGTAGATCGGTGAGCACAACGGCACAGCCCTGATACCCAGCTACACAGGAACTGTAGTTGCTGTGCAAAGTTGAGGAGTTTCAGACTTACTACTTACATGGCTCTTGTTCCTGCTCAATGTCATTGGGGTGAGGAAAAAATTTAAAGTTAATTTTTATAGTTATTGATGCTCTACTTATGAAAACTGCTGTTAGGGAAGATCTTCCTTTTGATTTTTATCTATGTTCCAGCTACCTCTCAGTTCCACGCATATGCACAAAGACAGGTGCTTTTTCAAACACTGCTCAGGCTTTCACAGATAACAAAGTGTCCATTCTTACATCAGAAAGAGTTCTTACATGATCTAAAGCTGACAAAAATCATCAGAGAAAAATACTGTAATAACCTGAACCATATTCATGGTGGAAATACTGAAATGTATATTCAGAACAATCTTTGGAGGAAGAGAGTTCATCAAGTTATTCCATATATTCACACTATTATTCCTCTTTCTCCAAGAGGATTTCTCTTACATTTTAAGCTTGGTGCTGCAGTAACTAAAAGTCTCTTTTCTCTGACATGCATATTAGTTTTGATCCCAGGGTGTAAGGACACAGGACAGACAGAGCAGTGGGAAGCTAACTCTGTGAACAGCAAAGGCATTCTTTGAATAACTGACAGAATAGAGATGAGCCTGGTATGTAATGTAACCTGAATATCAAACCAAACTACAGAAAATCAAAGAACTTGTCTGCAGATAGGACTGATAAAACAGAGAATTTTGTACACTAATGTCTATACCTTTTTCATGTAAAATGCTAGGGAGTTTGTTCTCAGCCAAATGTGTGACGTTTCCAAATTGTTTTTCTCTTACAAAAAATACTGTAAAATGAAAACATAGGAATGATGATCCTTTCAGGCTTTAGATCTGCCAGAGAAATACATGAGGGGCATTTCTCTCCAACAGGAGAGAGAGTTTATCTCTATATACATAACAGGAAAAAGGAACAGAAGAAACACAGAACACACTGATGGTAAAGATGCTGGGGGAGAACTACTATTTAAGATAGTTGGGTGCAGATCATACAGATAAAGTCAGCGTTTAACATATTTTCAAAAGCAAAGTGTGAAACCAATGACATATAAAATGTGCAAGAATAGGTTGCTATCAGCTGAGAGACACATGAGATAAGAACAGTTGCAAATCACCCTGATTAGAGCAGGGAATGGCACACTTGGCTGCTTTTGCTACCTGAAAATTCATGAGTGCCACTGACTGGTGAACTTTAGTAATGAACTCAGATGCTCTTTCCCTCTGAAGCCCAGGGCATTTACCCTCTTTGCCGCTTCCTTGGAATAACCTTCCACCTCACGAGTGCATTAATCCACAGCCAACAAGGTCCCTGTAACATCTGCCAGGCTGTCAGCGATTGCCAACAGACAGCAACATCTATGTCAAGAGTAAATGAAATATGGGGGAAAATGTCACCAGCAGACTGGAAGCAGTGCAGTATTTACCAACACAGTATTTTCCCCAGTGACTTCCACATATGCCGCACAAATGTTTTGTTTCTTCATTCTTTGCTGACCTTCTGATGTGTGTATAATTTGTGATGATATTGAGAGCTAAATTGTGTTCTCCTGTCTTGACATTAAATAAAATTAGTTTTTAAAAAACTGTAAAACAGTTGGAACAACATGGAGTGACAATCTTATTACCATGAAAGATGAAAGGTAGGAACTAGAGAAACTATATCCCTCTCTTTCTTAGATTACTCATTATCTGAAGATTAACATTAGAAGGACCTGGAAGCCTGTCAAACACCAAATCAAAAGCTCCCACAGGAGGTCAGACAGTAAAAAGTGTTATCAGCAAGAAGAGGATTCATGGGATTACGTTTGTAGCGACAGGATTAAGTTGTGCCCAACAAGCTGCAGTATCAGAAATAACAAGGTCATTTTTCTGCTAAGAAGATGAGGGAAGAATGCACTTGTTTTGCAAGCAGGCAAATTAATGTGGGATTAACCAATAAAAGAGTTCCATTAAATTACTCCAGTTGTGAAATCATGGCCCATCTTAATCCTGTAGCTTTGTACTTTAAAAGGAGCCCACTGGAGTGAAAGAGCAAAATTCTGGTGCTGACATAAAATCCCATCTACCACGGATGTGACAGCAACTCTCTACCGTAATAACAGGAAGCCCTTGCCACTCAGAAGGCATCTACAGAGACACCCTCCCACAGAGGCAGCTGACTGAGGGAATCTCTGCAGAAATTCACTAGAATCGTTAGTGCAGTGTAACTGTCTGGAATAATACAGATCTTGGAATGGCTTTTTGTCTTCATTTTGCTCTCTGATTTAGAATCAAAATATTCAAATATGTGGAATGCTATGCCTTAGTCTGCAGCTTGCTCTCCAGTCAGGAGAGGATTCACAAGGCAAGGCCAAATCAGCTGCAGTTCTTTGTGTATTACCAATGGTCAGGGAGGTATGAACGGCACTGGCCATGCAATGGGGTAGCAATATTGCACTTGTTTTAAACCCAGTGGAACCAAGTCTTCGGTCCTAAAAGCTCTGAACAAATAATTCACAAATAAAACATGCAAATTTAAAGGCATTTGTTCTAATTACACACTGGGGACACTAGAATTACTGCTGCCAAGGGTTCCTCACAGGCACGGCTGGAGTGCTGTGGAGGCGGTGGGTGAGTCAAGCTTGACTGATGCATCCATGGTTGTACCTACATACGATAAACATCTTTTGTCCCACAGTTCATTGCCTGACTCAATGCTCAGCTGAGTGTTTAGAGTCACTAAAGTACTTTCTGGCCAGACACACTTTCTCTGTTCTTTCCAGCTTGGGCATTCCTTATCTCAGCTCTGGGAGTGATCAGTCACGGCCACTATCCAGCAATGGATGTGGAGCTGGCCCACTGTGAGTAATGGACATTGACCTGTCATCATCTGGAATCAGATATCAGACAGCTGCTTGTAAAACTCATCCAGTTGATTAGTGTACTTGTTCTGTGTCTCATTAACAGTATTATTAGAACAAAACTATAGCAGAGTGAGGCCATACTGAGGTTTCCTTAAATTTATTCAGTATTGACATTTCTGTCCTGATTTTTAAAATACTCTTAATTGCCAAATAATCAAATTTTGAGTCATGTTGATTAGTTATGAGTAGACATAAATATCACACATTATTTTTTGTTGCAAGGATCAATTCCACCTTGTATTAATTAAAAGTTAGCTCACACGTCAGCCTGTGAAATTTACTATTTCTAAATATTTTTTGCAGAAAAAGTTAATTGCACTGGTGTTCACCAAAAGTGCAAAGAAGAAGCATAGAGTATATCACATGTGTATCAAAACTAATTTGCATTTAAGAATGGCTGCATTTCAAGTTGTCTTGAACTGCTGATCTGCAGAATTTCTGATGGTGGCTTTTGGGGAGCTGGGCTGAATACACTGTAATGGTTTCCTTCCCAGCCTGTCGCTGAGGCTTTTCTTTCATCTGTACCCTAAAATACATTAAGTACTTTCCTCATGTGACTACCTAAGCAAATTCCGTATTGCCAAAAAGATGTGATACAACTACAGATGGGAGCAGGTATCGACCTTCTTTTTCAAGATCAAAGTGGTGCACAATGTCAGCAGTATGAGAGTCTCTACGACACTGCTGCATAATAATTTATCAATTATTTTCCATTTAGAAAAATTTGATGGAGGCTGGCATGTATAAATCTCTATATGCTATTTTTTCAGATTCCACTTTTTTGTTCTATTTCCTTTAGGCCAAATAGACTCAGCTAATCTAATACTAAAATCTGGCATTATTTCTGCTGAAATAATATTCACTTACAGTTCTCAGCTTCTGCATAAGACCTAATTTGTGCATATTAATGTGTGCAAATGTCACAATTAAACTTCAAAGAACTTAATCATGATAATCATCTTTATACTTTGTTAAAACTTCCTCCGAATCTCTGTTCACTAAAAAAAAAAAGAAAGAAAACTACCAAGTCACAGTAAATAAGTTACACAAAAAAAGAAAGAATGTCTTTTTTTTTTTCACCAGGGAGGTTTAAGTATAGACCTGTAAGTGAAGGTACATGAGTTGATGAGCTATATTCTGGGCCTGCCTGAATACCAGCACTGCCTGCACTGGCCACCAGATATGCTGAATCATTCAGACCCCTCAAATAAATTTACAGGTTTCAAAATACAAGTGAAAGAGGGCCTCTATGCAGTCTTTACATTTTTTTGCTGACAAATCATGTACTTTTTATTCAAGCAATTGGAATACATCACCAAGGGTGGGTGTGAACTGCTGGATTTTCTATCTACTATCTAACAGCATGTTCACAGGAGTATATAGCCATACTGTAACTTTAGGCCAAGTAAACAGAAAATATAACCTCAATATGTGTTTGTGCTTTGGATCTAACCATGAGAGACTCATTGTCTAAATATGTCATTGCAGCCAGTGATTCGGAAGTAGAATACTTCCATCTGGCAACAGATGGTCAAGATGGATCTTATTTGCAGGAGAGTCTTTTGCTAAAAGAACTAGTCTTCACAATCTGTATAATCAGATAAGTGGGTTCTTTCTAGTATGATTGCCATGAGAAACTGCACCAGAACTTTATCTCACAAGTTCAATCAACTCTGTATACACCTACACCCCGGCTTAATTAAGCATCCTTCTATGTATCACAGCCCCTTCTGCATTTCACTGCTAATTTTCTCATTGATAACGTGCATTTTATACATGTAACAGCTGTACAGTTTTCCTAACATGTTAGTCGGTGCTATCTATCACTCAATATGCTGTGATGAGCTTATCAGCAGCTGTCCTTATTGACTGAAGGATGCTTGCAGCTTCCTACTAGCATTTGCCAAGGATTTGCAAAGCCATCACCTCAGACTGAACCTACTGCATTGTTTCACATGTTTTCAGTCACTCGTTCACAAGAGACAGAGTCTGTGGGAGTGACAGATGGCTGCTAACCAAGTTGGTCTATCCTATTTCCTCCCTCACCATACCAGGTATGTGGTGCCCGTCGCTGACTTTCTTCTCTAAAGGTTTGTGGAAGAATATTCCAAAGCTCAACACACCCCAAGTAAATTCAATATTTACTCTTTGCAAAAATCCAACAGATTCTGTTTCACGGTAACTAGAAAAAAAGAAAAAAGGTTACTTTCACTAAATTACTTGTTCTTTGGGAGTTGTTCACTCAGCTCCAAAGAAAAGGGCTTAAACATCAGTTCTACTGGAGAGTTATGAGTCATCAGATAAGAAAAATCAGCTCTCTCATTTTTATGTGATATGGTAAACAAGAAAAGCACTGCAGAATTAATTCAGTGCTTGCTTTGGTCACAGAATCTGAAGTGGCTGTTGCCATGGGTACATAGAATCAAGTATTTAAAGGCGACTTAAGGACATGAAGGAGAAGAAATGACAACACATCATGGAAGATTCAAGAACTGTAGATTCCTGAAGAAAATGATGATCTGAAACACAGAGACACGGAAAAGAAAAGTAGCCATTCATGCGATGAATACAAGGTAAGAAAAGAGACAGCTAACTGTACTATCGAGGCAGAGCAATAAAAAGCAGAAACTGGCAGGCACACCAAGAAGGAAAGAAGAGCAGCTAGGTCCATGAGAAGAGGAAGGGGCAATGAAAATAAGCAGGATCATGAGGACAATGAATTGCATTATACAGAAAATCATAACAGAGATGAGAAAAGGACAAAAATAAGGGATAAAGAAATAGCAGATAGAGGATAAGGTGCGAAGCAGATTCACAACACAAAAACCAGGCATGTATGAATGATCGAGGATTTTCATTGAAGAGTCTATGAGCAAGTCATCAAAGCTGATCTGGAGGAAAGCAAAGATGGTGTGGCAGGAGCAAGAATACTTGTCCTGAGCTACAAAGAGTTCTCATGGGAGAAGAGAAGCAATCATTAATCCTACTTCATGCTGAAAAATGTCACTGCAAAATTTCATCAAGAACAGGATCAAGGAGCTGCCAGCTGGGAAACGCTGCCTTCTCTGGTCTTTAATGGAATTCTTCCGAACCCAGAGGAAGGAACATATATGAAACACAGGATTAAATAAACTGCAAGGTGACTCAGCGTCTAATCTTAGAAGGAAGGGTTTAGTTGCTTGGCCACTCAATAGAGGACTTTTTTCTGATGAGACATTTTAAGGAAGGGGTTGTAAGCAGACACAAAAGATAATATTAAGTAGTATCATCCAGTGAGTCAGTGACATAGCTGCTAAAATCTGACTTTTAAGATAAAGCAGTTAAAAAAAACCCCAACAGCAAGCAACACCTGAAAAGTATTTGCATTAAGGAAAAGAACATCTAGAGGGAAAGCTTGTTGAAGTAGCAGTCGTGATGAGGATACCAGCATCAAAAAGAACTTGCTAGCCAGAAGAGGGCTATAAATCTAAATAAAGTGAAATGACATTTCACAGTTAAAGATGTGACAGATTCTAAAGAAATAAGAAGGGCTACCGCAGATGAAGCAGAACCAAATCAGCATGTAAAAGCAGTTCTAGTGAGTAATGTCAAAATGGTGTGATCACCACAACCGCCTGTTGGGTCTTTGTTGTGAGATCAGAAAATGTCCGTGTAAGTGTTCTTACCTCAAGGCACTTGCTAGAAAACACAAGGCTTGTAGGCAGCTGGCAAAGACTACTGGGACAATGGCAGTACTTGAAAAAGTGCAATGACATCACTTCATTTGAATGAGCCAGTGAAAGCTTTAGCATACTCTGGAAGAACAACTGTACGGGCAAAGAGGGCTCCAGCCTAAAATGACTTCTAGGCAATTAAGCATGAAGCCCAGAATTTCGCACACACCACGTTGAAAACTGACCTTTTAAAAAGTTTTAGACTATGGATATAGCCATGATTCATCTTCAGTTTTGCTACAGCTATGAGTTATATTTCTACTGGGCTTCTAGCTAACTTCCCTAAACAAAATGAATAAATGTTAAACGCCACGTAGTAAAAAAGAGTGTAAATGCACCTCACTGTCACAGACAGTCACAAGTTTTTCTAGTTTTGTTTTAATTAGCATTAATATAGTGTCTGTTCCTGAGGTCCAGATGCTATTGTAATAAAAACAGTACAAGAGATAGATGGAAAGACAAATTAACATCTTGCTGCACATCTTTAAAAAGAGTGTATTGTGAATAGACATTTATCAAGGTAGGCAGCACTAGTAATAATAGAACAGGCGGTGACTACCTCACACTGAAATCTGACACTGACATTTGAAGGACAACTTGAATTGTGGTATTTGAAAGATTCTGGAAGAGAACTTAATGGTTCTTGATAAGGGCAATTTTTAATTTCTTTTTGTCATTCTTAGAAAGGACTAATGACCTTGCTTTTGCTGTTGAAATGAATTGGACTTTCGGCCTTAATGTGCAGAAAGACAGATCTCAAGATATTGCTATTTTCTGAACAAGTTTTTGGCTTTACTTTGGGGATATCACTTTGCATGCTTTTGTGGATAATTTCAAATCCTTGGTAATGTGATTACTTGAGATGTAATACATACTTTTTAAAAACAGTCTTTGGAATTGTTTACATTGGTGTCCATCCAGACTTACTAGTTAGTGAAGTGCTAGCTTTGGCTGTCTTGAAAACTTGCTTGTTACTTATAGATATAGTGTTTGGATTTTATGAACAGTACACAACTAGTGACACGGATTAGGAAATATCTCCAGTAGAAAAAAAATTACATTGTCATTACTAGATAATAAAATACATTGCCAAGGTTGTTTCCTTTCCAACATATTAGACCGTGGTATTGTAGAAGTATCCTGGGGGAGGGGCTGGGCAAGAGGAAGCTGAAAACAAATTCTGTAAAATTTTACACCATTCTTTCCAAATAGGCATTACTACAAGGAATGACACTTGGTTTAGAACCCCATATTCCTGTATTTCACACATACTTAGCACCCCTCAGTTTCACTATTGAAAGTCTTGTCCCAGGAAACTAAGGCATGTGGCTCAAGAAAGACTCCACAGAGAAGATCAAAATCTTTTAGCAATAGCTACATAAATGTAAATTTGAAAAAGAAGCTGGTACCTGTGTCCTTTGTACTTCTATCCATTGCTGTTATCAACACCTGTATCTCTTCATGTTCCCAATGCCTTTTGTTTCCTGCTGTACCTGGACCATGACAAAGGTGTCTCTGTTTCTCAGAGGTCTCAGCTCTGGGCATACAAACTGCCTTGTTCTTCCATCACACAGGCCAAAGGCCACGTGCTAATTTTCCATTGAGAACTCAGTCATCATTGTGATGATGTGCTTTAGTTATGTCACTTTATTGACTGTTATTTTAGTTAGGAAAAAAATATTTCAGTAAGCACTTCAAGCTCTTCCTTTTTAAACTGTCTTATGAGATCCCATTCCGGCTGTCTAGCTTGGAGTGATGGACTATGTTAGGCAGAAGGGCATTATGACCATCTAGCAATACATCAATATAAATCAGGGACTTCAGCAGAAATGCTTTGGTCACTGGGGCATCTACTGGATTTGCTGTTTCCTTTTCTATTTTCAGAGAAAAAGGCTTTATGAAAGGGAATTCTTGGTGGCTGGAGAATCTGGAGAATGAAATATGCTTTACCATTTTTTTCTGATAAATATTACTGAACACCTATTTAGTATTCTACATTTTTATAAAACTAATATTCTGAACCAAATCCTAATACTGTGGAGATTTATCCAACAGCCTTCAGTGGAACATTTTGTATAAAGGAAGCAAGTATTGTGTGAATCAACATTTGCAACATTTCCTTCAATTTTAGCTGTCAATAGCAATTTAGAAACATTGGAAGCACTATGTAAGAAAAGACCAAAGACCTATCTAGCTTTATATCTTTTCTGAACAGCCATCGCTGCTCCAGAAAACATTTAACTCCAATAATGTATTGTTTAGCAGAAGGATGAACTTCTTCCTATTCCAAGTAGCTGATCATTTTATGCCCCAAGGCTTAAACATTCTTGGTGCAACAGTGCATTCAAATGCAGGTACAGTTCAGTCCGGAAAAGCATCATGTATAGAACTGAACAGCTCTACTGCAGAAAGTATCTTCTGTCAAAATCCAAAAATCATTTGTGAGTTTGCAGCAGTATATTAGAAGAAAAACCTACTTGAAGAAAATATGCAAATATAGATTTTCAAAAAAAAATCCAATATATTGCCTTCCAGTACACTTTATTCCCAGCTCACAAAGCCCTTGATATCAGCAAAAACATTACTGTTTACATCCTGCAAGCTTTGCACAGATTCATCCTGTTAGATGAACACCCTTAGAAATCAGACTCCATTTTTCCAGGGAATTTGTATCCAGTTTTGCTACAGCTGTGTGATGCTTTGGTTCCTTATTTGCATACCAATCCATCACTCACTGCATACAAAAAGCATTTTGTGAGCCGTACAAATACACATGTACCAGACTTCAGAAAAGGTAAAGTCTGTTGTATGTCCTACACTCTAAAGATTTCTGAAGACACAGAAAGGCTGCATATCAACCTCTGCTCTGCAGAGCAATCTTTAGCTATAATTAGTCTTCCTAAATACTAATCAGCATTTCATCTATGTGAGTTCTTGTAATATATTCAATTCCCCAATGCATTAAAAAACATTTCACTGCATATTTCAATCTCTGGTTCATTTCTTCCAGAGGATAGATAATTTTAGGTAATTAAAAATATTAAAAATTATTGCCATCCTTAGCAACATCATTTACTCGTTATGCCTGTTAAATCAACATTAATAGAACCAGGTACAAAGTAACAAGAGTCTTTAGGAAGTATCCATATGCATTAGGCATTTATGTAAACAAACTACCTTACATGCTTTTAATGAAATTAAATGCTTCTGTTGAAGGAAAATAAGGTGCCCAAAGTATTTCAAAAAGGCAATGAAAGGAAAAGGCAGGGCATGGCAGAGCACTGGACTGGGGAGAGCCGGGACAAAGGGCAGCATGGCGAGAGGCTGCTCTCGGTGGCTACCTGCCCACACGCAGCTGCTGCCAAGAGTAAGAGGAATAATGGGATAAACATGGAAAGCTCTAATAGCATGTGACTGCTTCTACATTACATGAAGTTACTGAGAAAATAATAATAAAAAAAATTTTTAAAAAAAGCGCCCAATATTTGAGGCTTTTTTTTGACTGAGCAAGTTTGATGCATAGTCACCACTGAATGCACTGTGTCAATGCGATGGAAAATCCCAACAGGAATTGCTGGTGCCAACTGAAACAGGATTATGCACACATGACTGACAGTCCCTCACAGCCAAGTAAGGAGCAATGCAAATCACTGTTGATTGAGTTTTATAAATCAATTACGCTCAAAAGACAACAGACTTCTATCTCCCATAGCAGAATTCCTGTTTGACTGCCCGGACTCCAGGGCTAGGAGTGGACGTGGGCCTTGGTGTCACTCTTGTCGTGTCCCAGGCGCTGCCACCCCCGCCCATGCTAGTCCCCCGCAGCCCCAGCCTGGGCCCACCGCTCTTCGGGCAGCCCTGTCCGGGCCCCCTTTCCTCACCCTCGCCCTCGGTCCGCACTGCACACGGATCCCCCGGAACCACAGTCGGGAAGCTGCATAAAAACACTAATGACATATTCTTGCACCATGAGAAGACACGAGGAGGAAAGGAGCAGAGCCCGAGAGGACAAGGAGCGCAGCCGAGCGCAGGGAGCGCGGTGTGCCCGGCCGCGGCGGGAGCGCAGCGCTCGGCAGAGGGCTCCAGCCCCGCGCGGCAGCGCCCGCAGCCAGCACACGCTGCCGGGGAGCAGCGCAGGGGCTGGCCGGGAGCAGCAAACAGAAACCTGGCCGGACATCAGGGTTAACCTATTTGTTGGCTTGAAAGAATAAATAAGCTGCATGCTTTCTCTTCATACAATTGTATGGAGATCATCTTTTTCCTAGCAGGAAAAGAAAAAAAAATCTATGGCGCTCCTGACTGAGGAGCTGCAGAGACTGAAATAAAATGGCTCATGTCCTTTTTGTTTCTGTGCGATATCCACCACACAGATAAAAGCAGACAGCAGAGCAGGAAGCATGCTTGGGTTCATGTGCCCGTGCACTCTGCATTAGTGACATATCATAACTTGTTCTGCTTGAGTGAACACAGTGAAATACTTGTCCTCTCTCTTATTAAAGATGCTCTTAAAAAACATGCCTGGATGTCAGTCTCTGCTTCCATCTTCTCCTTTACTGAGTGCTTTCTAGGCTACAGAAAAACTGTGAAGGAGCCAAATGCAGACAAAAATGAGCCTTAGTACCAAAGAGCAGTACTATCTTTCCGGTTGTTGGTAATACCACCTCAAAAACATTTGAAACAGCTACTTAATTGAGCCTAACATGAAATACAGAAGCAATCTGACTGGCCTGATTTTGAGTGTGTGCTGGGATTACTCCCTTCACTGCAGTACAGTTGCTTCTGAAGTGTGCCACTGCAAGTAGATCAGCTCTATTCTAAATTAAACCCTCTTCACAAGCATGTTCAGCCTAATACCCCACCCTTTATATTGTGTCTTGCAATATATGTTCTCTAGAGGGTAATACAAACAACTATTATTTCTTTTTTATTAGAGTCATTGTTAGAGATTTTTAAAAAAGAGCAAGATTTCTTTGTGCTTAGTACTGTATGTTTATCCAGTTAGTGGTACATCCATTGATTGTTTCTGGGTCCTTAATTGTACAGTAGAGGCTAATTGTACAATAGAGGACAAATGCACATCCTTTCCCTCACTTCCCCTTATACACTAACATTTTTATTCTCAGGGCTCCAACAAGCAGGCTAATTGCAAGTGCACGAATATGAATGTGAATATGGACTGATACACATGAAACTGGGCAAAGTTACAAAGGAGTGTGAAGTGTGCACATACATGGGCAACCTTCACATGCAGTATGCACAACTGAGATGCAGCAGTTACAGAGGCAGACATCACTTTATCTGAACTGAAAGCGGTCTGTAGCTGTAACTGCAAAGAAGACCCCAAGGACTCTGATGATATGTTGATCCCCCATGAGAAAATGTAATTGAATTTAGTGTATAATAACACATTTTGTACAGTTTTGTAGTATTTACTCTAGAACAGCAANACCACACAGATAAAAGCAGACAGCAGAGCAGGAAGCATGCTTGGGTTCATGTGCCCGTGCACTCTGCATTAGTGACATATCATAACTTGTTCTGCTTGAGTGAACACAGTGAAATACTTGTCCTCTCTCTTATTAAAGATGCTCTTAAAAAACATGCCTGGATGTCAGTCTCTGCTTCCATCTTCTCCTTTACTGAGTGCTTTCTAGGCTACAGAAAAACTGTGAAGGAGCCAAATGCAGACAAAAATGAGCCTTAGTACCAAAGAGCAGTACTATCTTTCCGGTTGTTGGTAATACCACCTCAAAAACATTTGAAACAGCTACTTAATTGAGCCTAACATGAAATACAGAAGCAATCTGACTGGCCTGATTTTGAGTGTGTGCTGGGATTACTCCCTTCACTGCAGTACAGTTGCTTCTGAAGTGTGCCACTGCAAGTAGATCAGCTCTATTCTAAATTAAACCCTCTTCACAAGCATGTTCAGCCTAATACCCCACCCTTTATATTGTGTCTTGCAATATATGTTCTCTAGAGGGTAATACAAACAACTATTATTTCTTTTTTATTAGAGTCATTGTTAGAGATTTTTAAAAAAGAGCAAGATTTCTTTGTGCTTAGTACTGTATGTTTATCCAGTTAGTGGTACATCCATTGATTGTTTCTGGGTCCTTAATTGTACAGTAGAGGCTAATTGTACAATAGAGGACAAATGCACATCCTTTCCCTCACTTCCCCTTATACACTAACATTTTTATTCTCAGGGCTCCAACAAGCAGGCTAATTGCAAGTGCACGAATATGAATGTGAATATGGACTGATACACATGAAACTGGGCAAAGTTACAAAGGAGTGTGAAGTGTGCACATACATGGGCAACCTTCACATGCAGTATGCACAACTGAGATGCAGCAGTTACAGAGGCAGACATCACTTTATCTGAACTGAAAGCGGTCTGTAGCTGTAACTGCAAAGAAGACCCCAAGGACTCTGATGATATGTTGATCCCCCATGAGAAAATGTAATTGAATTTAGTGTATAATAACACATTTTGTACAGTTTTGTAGTATTTACTCTAGAACAGCAATGATATTCCCACTGAATTTCACATATTTTTGCTTTTCTTTAAGATCTTTATGCTATTTCTGTACTCTCCTGTCCACCTGAAAAATAAACATTTTCAGCTTTATTCAAATTTAGAGAATGTTGCATATGGGATATCTTATATTCTTAATATTTTTCTTCTTCAGTATTTATGGTAAAAAACAACCCTCCACCCTTCAACAGAAATTCTAGCAAGGCTGAAATCACACTGAGAAACTCTCAATTTATGACTCGTACCCTGAAAACGAAAGATTTTCTCTAGCAGAGATATTGTCCAAAGCAGGGATATTTTACTCTTCATGATGTTCATGACACATGTGGCAAATTCATTTGTTCAGAAGGTAAAAAATCTAAAGGGAGGGAGAATTGCTCTAATGTCCCCTGTAACAGGACAGACCACTGGTGCAGAGCGCTGCCGCCGCTGTGAAGCGCAAACTTGTAGGCAGAAGATGCCCCAATGTCACAGCTGTAACTGCAGGCAAACAGTTCCGAGCAGGCTGCAAACAGCAGGCTTTCCCATGGCAGCATCCAGGGAACGGATCCATGTAATGCCTGGGATGGTTACCGTCCTTTCTCTTTGGACTACACATAGGAGAGAATTGTATATTTATTTTCCTGCTGAATTTGAAAGATTAGAATGAGGTAAATGCAGCATCGGAGCAGAAGTGAATTTAAGGGAATGCTGGAATTTTTGCATATTTCTAACCCAGTATTAACAGGAGTTCTTCACTCTTTTGCCTGAAAGTTCAATTTATTTCAAGAAATCTATTTAAATTAAGCAGGAAGATTTGAAACACACCATTCTTAAAATGTGTGTCCCTATTCTCTGACTGGTTTTTGTTAATAGAGAAATCTGAAGTAGGCCATTAAAACACTATATTTATTTTTATTTATATTTATACATGCATGCACAAATTAGACTTTGAGTGAATATAGCCATAACAGCTTTTCACAAGGTAGTACATTAGTACATTCAGGATTTAAGACTATCATATATTAAAATATCATAGCACTGTAAAAAGAAGGAGTATGTAATCTCAGTAAAAATGTCTATTTTAATTACACCACCAGCAATTTGAAATAGAAAATTAGCATTTTAGAGTTCATTTTAGAGCTAAGGATGAGAGGTGCTAAAAACACACAGTGCCATATCATGCAGATTTTCCTCTTCGGTTAGCTTTGTTTCTGTGGTAATGGGAGTCAAATTTTTTTTCTCCTTTTTAAATAGAAAACTATCAGGACCAAGTCAGTAATTTTCAAGGGGTCCATTATCCTATTACAGAGAAAGAAATGTAACAGTTTATTAGATATTTCAGAGCAAATGTAGCTCTGCACTGAACCTGCATCATACAATGCAGTCCATACCTGCGAGTTTAATGTTAGAGTGCAGTTAAAACGACCGCCTCTTACTGAGAAAGGACAAGAAGTTTAACCTCCACAGATTTATCACATCTTTTAGCCCTGAGAAGTCCATGGACAACAAAACCGTCCTTTTTGGAACAAGGAAAAAGAAGGTCTCTGCACTGAGCTGAATGTACCAGTTACCACGCTGGGGCAAAGAGCCATGAAATCAGCGCTGCCTGGTGTGCTTTCACAAGGGCAGTGCAGATAAACCTTTACACAAACACGAGCTGCTGTAACAAGGAGGACTCCACTCTCTGAAATACGAGCTTGTGATCTCATACTTCCTATGAAATGTCATATGTGTGTGTTTCTACCACAAACATAATTTGACATGACATTAATTGAAGATACATTCTAAAGACTGCAACTCTCAGTGGATCTTAGTTCAATGCTATATATATGGGATACATTCTTTTCAAATTAATCCTGACACGCTAAGAGACAGATTTTCCCTGGCATAACCGGGGGGATAAAATACATGCCAAGGCCTGGGTTTGTCCAAATTTTGTTATTTAACTGAAGTACCTTGGCTAAGAGCTTCCAACTATAACTTGTTGACTACAAAAGGCAACAGAACTCAGGGAGTATATTTGGTCCTCCTAAAACCTGAATTGATTTCTGGAGATGCCTTTGTCTCAAAGAACACATCCACTCTTTCCATTGACTACATGGAAAACTTGAGCACTGAGTACCTAAACTTGGGCAGAATTAACCTGTGCCCAGATATCTGGCCCAGATGTCTGTGGCTGCCATGTGACATGGAAGCATACAGCACTAAGGGAAAGTAGCGTTGGACAAAGAATAGGAGAACAGAACAGTGCTCATGAGACATCCAAGAACTTTGCAGTATCCATCTCACTGGGGAGGTGGCAAAATTACCCCTCTTTTCTTCTGTGAAAGATATTTAATACAGCCTTACCATGAGTCCTTTTTTCCTTACACAGCTATTTTCATTAAACACAGATCACTGCACTGCTGGGCTGATAGCATTAAAAAAATATCAATTGACCATCAAACACTCCATAATGACCAGTTTTCTTTCCAGCATTAATAGGCTTTTTATAAATGATAAAATGGAGTTATTCTCCAGGCGACCTAATGTATTTTCACCACAGCACATTTTGCATTATGGGTGCCAAGATAGTCCTGCCTTTTCAAGTAGGAGGGGGAAAGCCCTGACGGGGGAAGATGAAGACAACTTTATATATTTCAAAGTAAATATTCCCTTTGATGCTGCATCTTCAGAGCAACTATACCCATTTTCCCAGATCTCCTGTTTGGGGCAAGCACACAGGACATTCAGAGAAATATGACCTTATAGGGTCCTTTAGTTCAAATTTTAAAATTAATATGACCTAAAATATACAGTAAATAAATGTCTACAACACGCATTGTAAGGGAATGAGTATTTTGTTCTTACAAAGTGTTCCAAATGGTCTTCTGTATTATAACTATACTAAGTCAGCTCCTTTACTCAGTGGAGCTCTACAAATTTGCTGGACTGGTAACCTTTTCTTTCTCTAATGTACAGTCTGAAGAGACATAAAAACAAAGCACTAGGCTATGTTTCCAGATCCTACTGGAAATGAAAGAAGCTGCTCTGAAACCCCAGGAAGCAATATTTGGTTCTAGTGGTTTTTGCACACAAGGTGGCTATGTTTTCAGTAGTTCCTGTCAGGAAGGTATTTTGAAAGATTCATTAGATGCATTGACTTCAGTCATATGCTATTTTCACTGGCTTAAAATAAAAATGAAGGCAGAATCAGGCTATTTTCTGGTTCAGAATGCAGCTGTTCTCCCCCTGATGGCATAACTAATTCATTTAATAATACTCAAAGCATTCTAAACCAAGATAGTCTAGCAATTTCCAGTTGTCCATTATTTTTTTAGTTTGTCCTTATAATCAGACTTGATTGAGAGAAAATAGGAGGAAAAAATACATACATTATGCATGTGTAGTCTGATCTGTGATGACATTTCCCTTCATTCAAGCAGAGAGACAGAATCGTTTTCTCCTGGCTATGCCTTCTTGAGTCTTTCTGCTTAAAAAGATGTGTTTTATAGTAATGATCCAACATTATATAGTACTGAAATTATGTGAGCAATACCAGTGGGGCAGGAAATACCAATGTCATTATAGAAAAGTTTGATGCTTTGAAGCTGAATCCAAATTTCAGAAAGGAACATTCAAAAGATATCTTAAAAAAAACCTCAGGCAATTCTATATGCCCTGTATGTGTAACAAATAAATGTAAGCTTTATGGACGTATGATTTAACTGTTTTTCTCCCATTTACCCTTTTTTTCAGCCTAAAAAGGGGACCATATATTCATTTCAGTAAGCTGTTTCTTTAGAAAGACAAAGGAGTGCAGTTCCTCATGAAATACTTTAAAATACAGTTTGACTGAAGTCTTTACCTTCAATCGGACCCAGATTTCTTCCTTTTAAGTGTAATACAGTACTAATCTAAAAAGTGATTATGTTAAAATAGTCAGGTTTTACATGGTAGATTACCTATATAAATAGGTAAATATTTGTATAGAAATATCGGGTACTTTCCATTAACCATAGTCACGAAACTACTTCCTTTTTTTCTTTGCATTTCCAAAGAAAACATGAAGAAACCAAACACGAATTTTTGTTTATTCGTTCTTGCTCAGCATGATTGTTTACTAAGCAACACATTTTGAAGAGACTCTGGCTGTTTTAATAAATACCATTAGTATCCCAGGCATAAAACAGAGCATAATTGCCTGAAAATGTTGAGGGCAGAATCAGTAACTGAAGACGTAAAGGTTTCCCTTTGGCATCCCAGTGAAACTTCTACCTTCTGAGCTGAGCAGTACCCAACATTTCCACACACAACCTGGCTGCACTCATGCAGAACAAGTTGCTTAGGCCCAATTCTCATCAACAACTCTCTCACAAACCAGCAGAAGGCAAACAGCACAGCACAGGGAGCAGGCCAGTATCATTTGAAGGCACTGATGTTATCAAGTCCAAGCGAGTAACTAATGCCATCTGCAGCATTTAACGGCAGGTGAGGATTCATTGGAGCGAAGAAGGATTCTTCCATCCGAGGTTAAACACTCGAGACTGGAAGTGAGGGCAAGTGACTGCTGATGGTTTTCAACAGCTTTTACAGAGAAACTCTTGAGGGAAATGATGTTGTCCTGACATACTGATTACTGTAAAATCCATTCCAGATAAAAATAGCACTTAAAGTAGTGTTTCACTCCCCAGACTTTGAGTAGGTTGAGGAGGTGGAAAAGGTCAAGGGTGAGGACCAGCTATGAATATTTCCTTTTCATTTTTGCATTTAATGCCATATCAATGCATATCCCATTATATCAGGTGTAATCTGCACCTCTCTGCTCTGTATCTTATTGAAATTCTTCTTTCTTGAGGTGGATTAACTAGCAGCAAATAACTCAGAGAAATGCCCTCTCTTCTCCTTTTTATTGTGAAGCAACCATTCACTATAGGTAGCAGGGGTAACCTTTGAATCAATGCAACTTGCATCTACAGAGCCGTGTGGGAATTGTCCTCCCTCCTATCCCTAGACTCCACACAACTCCTCAAGTAAAAACCCACAGAGGAATACTACACTTAACCTGGCAAACGTCTCTTCTTACATGCCAGAGGTACGTTTTTAGGCATAATTTTTATAAATCACAAGTGACTGTAATTATTTTTTATACCATGACTTAAGAATCAACTTCCGTTTCTCCCATACTCAACCGTTTTCCAAAATAAAAAAGCTGATCTTACTCAGAAGTGATATCCAAGACATTTGATCATTACGCTGCTAACACTACTGGTTCACCATATTTTCATAAGAGGAACAAATCAGAAAAATAGCTGATGCATATAAAAAAACCTCAGCATTGTGTTGCCAACCCTTATTTCTTATCTTTCCTATTTTACATTTTAAAAGACTCCTTAGAGATTCAGAATATATTGAGGAAAAAGGTACTTGAGAATTTTAAGTAAAGTAAAAGATGATAAATTATTACACACATATAATAATCTTACATGTTATAACAATTTAAAGGGAAAATCTATGAGATAATTCATTGAACGGTGCTAATAATAATGACTCATATTTCTTGTTTTGTGACATTTCTACATGAAAAATCATCCCACTGTATCATTGAAAATGTGTCATTGCATTAAAAAAGACACTAGCCATGGAAAATACCCATTGGAAGTCACAACCTCAGGTTCACTGTTTCCCAGAGGAACTTTATATATTATTTGGAAATTCTCCTGGAGACACGGGAGTTGAGAATTGCTGTGTTGTCATTGAGTGATAGTGTGACCGGAAGAGATTAGACAGAGTAGGGGCTGAACCTCTTGTTACCACACCTGATCCTAAAAATTCTAGGGACAGCAGAGGAGTCCCATAGCCCCTCTGGGAAGAGGACTCAGTCAATGTTGTTAGAAATTGTACCCAACTGAGTGTCTTCAGAGTTACAGTAACTCACAATAACAACAACAGACTTTCTTCTAATGATCTCACAGTCCTGAATTAATTATGGTTTACATAACACTCACACCATCTCCTAAGACTGCAAAGGACATTGCCTCCATTTTACAAAGGCGTAAACTTCAGCACAGAGAGCTTATGAGAGACAAAAAAAAAGTGTGGAAAAATGTTAATGACAGAAACAACAACTTCTTTATGTTCTGTGCCAATGCCACCCTTCTGCTTTTTAGAAGGTGATTTGATAATCCTATTTTGCTAGGTTTTGGGAATATCACTCCTGGAAAGAGTCGCATAAACGAGTGGGAAACTGAACCTCTTGAGGAACAAAATACACACAAGAAATTCTCAAATGTACAAATGAAGCAAACTGAAAAGCAAACAAACTTTCCCTAATCCTCTGTGTAGAGCTGTTACTTCATCAAACAGATGATGAAAATATTCCAGGCAAGAAATGAGGTTACTTGGTTGAGAACGTCCATGAAAACAAAGAATTGTTTTGAACAAGGAGAGGTGAAGGTTGATCCCCTGTACCTGTCAGTATCTCTCACCACATCTTTGATACACCAGATATCCATTACATATATTCTAAATGAAAGGTTGGGTCAACAGACTGGAAAAGTGTCCTTAGGTGTCAGTTCACAATATTGATAGCAATGCACAAAAGCACATTTTAAATGCTTTCAATTTTCCCAACACTCAAAAACAATCAAGTTGGATGGTATAAATTTGATGTAGAACAACATACCTGCATATCTGAGACATCTAACTAGGCAAGGGATTAGGGAAGCAGGACACTGGTGATCTGTTTGTAATTCCATCTCCATGCATAAACTGCATGTTTCTTCTGCCAAACTTTGCAATAAGAGATACTGCTTTCCACTGCCTTCCTTATCTTACCCAGCTAAAGTGGTGTTTGAGCTGCCTGCACTGCAACATCCTACTGCCTCCAGCACCTTGAGATTGCTATCCTGGATTCTATTAGCTGGTCACAGATAACAGACACCTCCCCACAGACAGCACTGGAGTTACTAGGATGAGAGAGAGTTTCCTGGCTATGTCTTCAGCCATTTTCTTGAAAAGTTCCGTGCTAAAATGCTGAAGGACAAAGAGATAGAAGGACAGGGCAGGACAGGATGGGACAAGACAGATGGGACAAGACAGATGGGACCACCAGACATACCTGGGACTGCTCCTCAGCATCACTTCTGCCAGTGAACATGGGATGGTGCCACGGGGACAGCAGTGACCTGGGTACAGGTAATATTTCCAGGGGTATGGTAAGCACAGGGCATGGGCCCAAGTGAAGAGAAGGGTGTCATATTGCTCTTCACTTCAGGGCTCAGTCTCCTGGTTTCGGCTCTCTGTCTCAAATAACTACTGCCCTAAGCATAGCTGGTTGGCTGGCAGTACGCAGGAAACAGCACGAGAGGGAAAAACTAAGAACTGGAGCACTGTGGAGAAAAGTGCAGGGAGTTTGGAAACAGATATGCCAAAGGTAAACAGAAGAGGGTGAAAACATTAAAATGGAAGACTGGAAGAGCTGGATGACAGAGAAAGATAAGGAAGGGAGGATGGGAAGGAGGCAAGAAAAGTAAGAAACTGTAGAGTGGGAGTGAACAAGACATTGAGGCAGAAGAAGAAAAAGAAAAAGTTTGTAGAAAATTGAGTGATAGAAGTGGGATGCTGAAATGGCAAGGAAAATGGGGAAAATATGTGAAAGAGATATGAACAAGAGATGCACAAGCATCTGGAGAGCATAACATAAAATGGGAACATACAAAAGTGTGCAGCACGAACTGAATTACTGAAATATGTAACCCATGTTACGGGCAGTGATACCTGCTTCAGGAACATCACACCAAATCTCAAACCTCACATCTATACCCTAAGATAAATCAATATTTATTATTCCAGCCACCAATCCATTAACAGATGAATGGATACACTTTAACTCCCAGGAAAATGTTAATACTTTCCATCCTCTTAACAATGATCATAATCTTGACATCATAGCAATTTAAAATGTAGCATTTTAACCTGTTTAATTAAGATGATGGGGCATTCATTGCTTTTAATTTTGCTTTTGTGCTATAAATAAACCAGCTGATGATATCCAGGAGTCATAAACAATTTCCATCTGGTACCAAAGATGGTGACAGGGTTCATCTGCATATTCATCAAGTTGCATGCACATAAACAAGAAAGTTTTCCTGATTACCTGCCCTACTTCTACTATAGTGAAATCTATAACATTGGGATCTTTTAACAGCAGATCAGACTCCCTGAAATAAATTCCAACGTGAATGAAAGGAACTATTCCCACACTCTTATTTAATTATTATCAATTAAATGTAGAATTTTACATCAAAATGGTAAACTTTTCTGATACCAAAGCAGTAAAAATGTAGAAAAAATAGCTGAAATAAATTATTGCCCTTAGAGAGACAGATGAGCCCATTCAAAGAACGGTAAAATCAAGTATTATGCAGTTACAAAAATAATACCTCCTTCATTTATTTTCCTTGGTTTTAGACATGTAATTTGTCACTGGTCACAGTTTTCTATTTATCACTAGAATTCGTATCCAGAAAGCATACTACCAAAGCAGGAAGGCAAATAATAGTAATGAAAAACACATGAAAATTACATTCTACCAAATAAGTACTTGTATTGATATTCTGTTATCAAAGACACTTAAACTCCAAACAAATAAATCCTTCAATCAACATAAATGAACTCCTGGAAAAGATGAATAAAACTACACTATTGTGTATTTGAATTAATTTGGAATTAATAACATTTTTGTAAGGTTTTGCTTCTTTGAAAATTCAACAGTTTGCTTTTTAATTTGAGTTAGATTAAAGCTATCAATAATTATATTTCAGTGCAATTCAGGGGCACTGCTGAAAACCGGTCAGAGTGACATCCCTTTGTCCACAACAGGAAAAGAGATTTTAATGAATTTCTGGTCTCTATTTAAGCTGCATATCAATTTGAAATCCTAGTATGTAAAATGCTGTGGGCCTTTTACAGTAATGTCTCAAAGAAGGAATGCCTCACTTTTCATGGATTTGCAAGTGT
Organism: Mohoua ochrocephala; assembly: GCA_013398855.1. NCBI lineage: Eukaryota > Metazoa > Chordata > Aves > Passeriformes > Acanthizidae > Mohoua > Mohoua ochrocephala. The sequence goes on from VZTA01026264.1 coordinate 360,201, forward strand.
TGGGATGAAATTACTGGTTTTGCTCAATACGGTTTTTACCAAAGCAAATCACTAAGGGCTCCCTTAACCTACAATGATCTGTTGCCTCAGGCGATGCACAGCTCCTTGCTCCTCAGCTGACACCTGTTTGTCTGTCTATGAAAGCCATTTACTCCCACAGCATTCAAAAGGAGCTTCTCCCCTTTTGTAGATCTCACCACCTAATTCATTAACCCTCCCCTCGGGCTGGAACTCCCTGGCAATGGCAGCTGAATTTTGCTGCATTTGGGCTACACAGCTTCTCCCCTCTATACATCTACAAAATCAACAGTAAAAACTAATTCCTCTTAAGTTATATGAGCAAAGCTTTAGTCCCTCATTTGGGGGTTTCTTACACTTACATTACAGAAGCCATAAAGACGTCAGATAATCCTTTGGAGGCATTTCACTAGGCTGAGGGACACACTCAGAAATATAAGGCCAGCAGGAGAATTCTCCACCCGCCAGTCTACAAGGCAGAGGCCTGCAGGAGTTACGCTTACTATAATATTTGGTGTTATTAATGCCTCCACAGGGTATTTTTGCAGGCAACAAAGTTGAGGTACACTTGAGCTACTTTGGTTTATCTTAGGTAACACTTTGAGCCCTAATTTCCCAAGATTTTATACCATTTTCTTTCTAGAATGTGTCAAATTCAGGAGCAACCACCCAGGGAAAGCCAGGTACTAAATGGAAGAACATGAAGCTAAAAGCACTCATTAAGCCATCACATACATCTAGTTCCCTGGTTTTCCCCATTTCTTTTTATCCTCCTGTTTGTGTTTACTGGAGCAGCTACACAAAACAAGAACTTACTGCCGCACTATGCCATGAGCTGCCCACAGCTCAGGCATACGCAGAGTCTCCACTTCTGCTTGCACTGTTGCAAAATCATCTTGTATCTTCCACATGTCCCCATTTCTTTCTGCAAGTTACACCTAATAGTTACAATCCTTAAAACTCAGTGAGAACTCAAAATGGTTTGGAGGTGTTTAAGATATTCCAGTCAGGAGAGATGAAGAACTGCACCAGGGGAACCACCCCCTTACATGACAGATATCTTCTCATTATTACAGTTGCCACTACAACTCTGTTCAGGCTTTGCACTCTGAACTTCAGCAAGATACTTCTGTAGTGAACAACTGCTGACTGTTCGCATCTACATTTCCATTCTTAACAAACTTTCCTGCATTTAATTCAGCAATGACTGATTTTAACAGCCTTCTGAGCATGATCACAAAGGGGCTGAAAGCCACCTGACAGCTCTTCACTCTCACATTACAGAACCAAGGTAAAAAATTATTGTATAACCTCTTATATTTTTGTCCAAGTGCTAATTTTATGAAGAACACTGTCTCTGTGAATATTTAACTAGTTTTTATAATCCATGTATTTCTACTCAACTTATTCATAGATCAAGTTTTTATTCACTTTTATTCTAACAAAATGATAGACTGACTCTTGCACTGTGCTATTTCTGCATTTATTCAACATTTACTGACAATGAGTTTTTCTGCTGCCTGATGATGTTGAATTTTTTCAAGGAAAATGTTATACAAATAATAAAATAAGCATGGTTTTCTCCTTTCTGTTAGTTCAGTCAGAGTTCTCTGGTGCTATACAGTATAAATATTAACCCTGATATATATTGAGTGCTATTGTGGAATTGCAGTCATTTTTAGCTAAGGTGATTTCACTCAATTATCACATTGCTTTAAGACCGCATAAATACAAAAAAACCCCATATTTATGTCCATATGTACACATAGGGTAGGTTTTTATGCCTCAGTTTTACTAACTAACAGTGAAAATTAATATTTAATAGTGTGGGACAGGAGTTTTCTTCAGTTGTGAGGCCACCTCATTTGTGTCCTTGACAACGAACAGCACTATGATTACAGACTTCCAAAATAATTGATGCGCTCATATGGAAGTTAATACTGGACTTCAATATTGTAAAAATAAAAGATTTTTGCAACTTTTGAATTTGGAGCATCTAAGCACTCTGAAAAATACAAGTTCTAGTACTTTAGGTATTTTTCCACTACCTCCTATGAATAAAACTATCTTGTGTTGTTACAATTCACTTGCTAAATTTCCTACTCAAAGTCGTGCATGCAGTTTGCCTTTCTCACAGAATTTGAAACATGCATTTTTCATAAAAACTCTCTATTATGAGAAAGTGGTTATTTAAGCTGAAAAAACATGACATCGGAGTCTTGGATATAGCAAAACTATGTTGAGAAGCAAATATGTGCAGTGGTTAGAACGAAATATCAACAGGCTACTGTAGTCCTAAAAATGTCAGACAAGTATACCAGTCCTTTTCTGACATGGTATTTCATACAGACTGCAGGGCAAAGAGAATTTCTGCTGGGACTCCAGCATTTCCATTTAGACAAATGGGTTCTACTGTTGATTGCATGACTGTAGTTTCTTATTCAACCTCTCTCTGCCTGAGCTCATGCACCAAATGGCTGATATCTAATTAGCTGGTGATAACTTCCCCAGATTCAAGCAAAATATTTGTGACAGGTCATCGCATAACAATCTAGATTTGTGCTTTATCAATATCTACACAAAATTGCTTTAAAGAGGCATTGATATTCCAGAAATGGGCTGGGATTTTCACATTCTGACATTTTCATGCCTTCATGCCTGTAACTAAGATCTTAAATACAGATGTATGCAGGTAACCAAGAATCTACCATTATCGACATCAAAATAAACGCATACTGGGCACAGTCCATAGCAAACACAGACTCGACATCAGCCAGCCAGAAGGCAGCTTCACTAAAAAGCCACATAACCACTCAGCCTGTTGCTAAATCTGACTTAAGGGGAAGCAGTTCATACAAACCACAGTCTAGCATTATTCTTCTACAGCCACATGGCTTGCAACCCATTACTTGCCTAAGGCCAGAAAGCACAGGCATGTATGTCTGCAAAATACTATGTAGATGTGTTCATGAATAGTATTTAAAGCCACAGATTCAGAAAAATGATCCTAGCATGACTCATGCAAAATATGCAAAATTCATTTTTCAAACCAAACACTACAGTGTAAAAGGCAGCAGGAAAGCCAGGAATCATTCAGAGTCATCTGCTACTTTAAAGCTGTGACCTACATCTAGCAGCCAAGGAAAAGACATTAGAAGACAGAGCTTTACAACAACAGGAGATTATTAGGCATAGCAGAGAAACAATTGCTTGTTGCAATTACAACTTCAAAGCGGAATTTAACTCTCCCATCTGCACTGTGGATCTCTTTTGTATGTTTTGAATTTGTTCCACTATGAATCTCCCAGCGCTGTCACACGCCATCTATCCAAGAGTGCAATGTGCTGCCAACCTGGGATCTACAGATGGGTCAAAGAGGAAAATTTTGCCCTAATTTGAAAAAGCAAGGGAAAAAAATCTTGCACTTGAAGAAAGCTAATGCAAATGTTGATAATTAAGGTGCTGCCCTTGATACCATTCAGCTATTCAGTTTTACTATATCCTGTAATTTTTCCCTTTCATAGCATTTATCAGGTTCATATATAAGGTACCTTGTTTAGATGCTGGAAAAGATGCTGCCATGTTGTCTGACATGAGCTTTGTCCTGGGAGCCAGCAGGTTTTCTTCCTCCAAATGAAAGACTATACTGAGGTAGTTGCACCAAAGATCAGAAAGCCTGTTCATAAAATAGTCATAAAAATTTATCTGTCTTATAAGCAGAACATTTTTTTAAAGGGATGACTAGAACAAGCAATGTCCCCTCACTAGCTCAGGGCAGATTTACTTATGGAATAACATGTGAATTCAATACACACAGGAAATTCCCCCAAACAGACTTTTTCCTGAGGGACAGGGGGATGGGGGACAGGGACAGGGGGTAAGGGAAAGAAGAATACATATAAAAACACACACTGCATTTTTGAATTCTGATATGGCAAGCAAAGCAGAACAAAAAACATCTGTCAGTTCCACACAGCAAGGCCCAGCTCCCATATGCCACCCCTTCTCAAGAGAGGATTACTGTTTTAATATGCTGAGTTCGCATCATCTATTCTGCACTCAGTGGGCAAACCAAACAAAAAAAAATTATCTATATAATACGAATTAACCCTGATCCATGCGCACAGTCCCAGAAGTGGCGTTTCTGCGGGGAAATTGTGTGGTGACCAGGAGAAAGCAGGTTTCCTTAGGCTACTAAGCAATGGTAACTGCAACTGCAGCTGCTGCTGCAGCCTCTGGCCAAACTTCTGCTTGCTACAAGCCCCCAGGGCCACTCTCTGACCAGGTAATCTGCACAGCCATGGACTCACCAGCTCCTCTAAACCTTTGTCATATTATTTCATGCTGCTTTTGCAAGTGGGTTTATTCAGCGATATAGCACTGGTCCCTGCTTCTGCAGTACGCTTTCTGTTGCCATGGAAGCAATGAAACCACAGCCACTGTCTGTGTCCAGCACTTACCAAAGCCTGGGAGTAAAGGCAGACTTTGCTGCAGAGGGAAGAGAGCACCTGGACAAAGAGACAATGACCTGCAGTCACATTTTATGCAGTGCAACTTTGCCAACACACTAGATTGTACTGGAAAATAATTTCAAATCATGTTTCTAGTAACTGTGGCAGCTACTGTCCGCCTGACAAGTGCAAAGAAAGGTGCCGTCTTCACCTAAAGAAGCTTTGCCGACAATGCTTCTTTCGGGGGGCAAGGTCTTAGGTCAAACTGAGCTCCCAAATATCAGCTTGGAATCGCCAGGGGTACCTACTGATTGCCAAGTTTTCTTTTTGTTGATAGAATAATAAATTGCTCTTAAAAACTAATTCCAGATGAGTCAGAAGAGGCCTATAGTTCACATCTATGAATTTCATCTTTTAGTTCCTCAGCTTCTTTAAATGTTTCTATGAACTTGATTGGTTTTGCTGACGAAAAGCATAAACAAACAATTTTATGCTTTATGCTAAATGATCCATGACACTTCTCTGAGCTTGCTTGAAGGTGGGTAGAAAAGCTGTCAGGATCAGTGCAGATCCTGTATATATGACTATCCAGCACATAGATGCATTCGTAAGTCACACATCACCACACTTTCTTGTAAGAATATCATGAAATGGACAGGAGGTGTTTCTGAATTAGTTACCACCAACACATTTTCCTTTAGGAGATCATATGGATGAGACACTCGTGGTGGACTGCCCCTAGACAGACACCAGGTGTCTACCAAAGCCTCTCTATCACTCCCCTTCTCAGCTTGAAAGGGAACAGAAAATATAACAAAATGCTCATGGGTCAAGACAAGAACAGGGAGAGATCACTCATCAGTTACTGTCTTGGGCAAAACAGACTAGACTTGGGGAAATAAGTTTAATTTATTACCACTTTAATTTATTGCCAACCCTATTGGCAGCTAGGAATCCATTGCTGGCAGCACACCAAGGCTGAAATGGGGAAGAAGCACCTTAGCTGTACCTTGGTTACTTATTCCTGAGAAAGACATTGTTCTAGCTGAGTCTCAACAGAGAACCTAAGTGAAAGCCCAGAGAAAAGGGTGGGAAACGCACCCTAGACATGTCCAGACTTGCCCATCAGTATCACCTTTAGACTAGCGTGAGACAGACCTGCCCCACGCTGGGACACAGGCACTGATGGCCCTTCTCCTCCTCTGTTTGACTAGAATCCCATGTAGCTGCGAAAGTCACTGAGCTAGCCATGCCAGAGGCCTCCAGCCAGCCAGACCTGCTGACACTGGATGTAGCTGTCCAGGTCATAGGTTGCCAGGAGTGCCTGATGCCTCTTTGTAAGGCTGGGGATGACAAGCAGTGCTTTTGCAGAAGGTGTGCCGTGGGTGAGGAGCTGTGTCACCAGGTGAAGGAGCTCCAGGAAGAAGTGGACAGGCTACATAGTATTTGAGTGAATGAGCAAGAGATAAACCGATTATTTTCAGAGACACTGCAGTCATGAGAGTTTTGGGAATCTTGAACCTCCACTGCAGTGGAGAAGCAGGTGGACCCAGAACCCTACAGGGTAATTAGTAAAAGGACCGCTAGTCAAGGGTCTGTTGAAGATGAAGGCTCAAACTGGGTCGCTGTACGTACCCGGAGGAAGGCTCATCCTCCTTCTCAGCGTTTGACTGACCCAGGGGAGTGGTTACAGCCCCAAGCCTGACAGAGCTCAAGAAGCATTTGGACAATGCTCTCGGGCACATGGTGTAGCTCTTTGCAGGGCCAGGAGTTGGTCTTGCTCATCCTTGTGGGTCCCTTCCAACTCAACATATTCTGTGATTCTGTGGCAAGGTCTGTCACTGACAAAAAGTAATTGCTTCACTTCAGCTAACTCATCTATAACCCCTCTCCTAACTCCGTCTATCAGAAACAAACCCAGAGAGTTAGCACAACTCCTGCCCTTACAGCAGTCACACAGCTTGCATTGTATCCTTCCCACCAGGCACTTCCTTATAGTGAGACTTCGTAGAAGAGAGGCTGGCTACTACCTTGTGTTTCACTGTACCTGTCACAAATGCACTCTTAACCGGCCTTTAGGCAGTACAATGATCAAATATTATTTATTCTGGGAATTTTCCCAGTTTCTAAACTTCTATCACGATGCAAGTTTCTTGGTTCATTTTACCAGAGAAGCACCTAATCCCCCTGGCTCTCCCAGAATGAAGCAATTGGGTGTGAAACAGGCAGAAAAAGTACTCTTGAATAATTTTTATTAGAGTGTGCTGATTATTTTCAAGCCAGAGTCATGGTTTCACAACAATCAAGGCTAGTACAGTAAATGCAACTTTAAGTGGTATCACTCATTAACCACTCGCCCCAACAATAGTTACATATTTGGCAAGAGCAAAATCTTACTACAGCTCCTCAACTCTTGCTGTTTTACTTGGAACAACCCACCACCAAAGTTAACAAAAAGGGACTTCTTTTATTTAAAGGCTGGACTTGTACTGATGGGTACAAACCACTGCCAAACATCCCCACACCACTCAGGGTAATTTCCTGGAATTTAGTGCTGATAGACAGCAGCATATCTCCTCTGCTCCTGAGCCAGCAGAAACCCTGTAAATCTTTCCTAACAGGGTTAGGACAAGAATATGTGTTGGTATGGCAACATGTGTTGCAGCTCTGAAAAGTCTTTTTCAATGATTTGGAGTCAGACTACAGATTTGACTTCCACACCTGCCTGCAGGCATGAAGTATGTTTTTGATTTCACCCTCTCATGAAGCTTGTCTACTCAGTGCAGAGCATGGATTGGCATATCCACTCTGGATGAATGAAAAGAGAACAGCTAGAAAAGAAGAGCGGCTGATGAAAATCCTCACCTCCATTGCCATAGCAGCCAAAATACTAGCAACCATCTGAACAAGGACAGCAGCTAATTTCCCATTTTCCTGCAAAAGGAGAAGGACGGGAAATAGACAATGACTGCTTGAGTCACACTTCTCTCCTTGTACACTAAAGCTGAACCTCACAATGCAAGAATAAGCTTATAGGCACAAGACGACTTTTGCAGACCTTATTAATGCACTACAAAGAATGAAAATGCTGTCTTGAACAGAGAATTCCTGCAGGCCTTATCCAGGGTACCTCTCATTGACATCAACAGGAGCTTGCATGAGAAAAGGCTGCAAACTTTGATCCATAAATAGGATCTCAGCACATTTCACCATGGAAACAATTGCTCAGGTTAATTCTGTTCTCTTCAAGACTATAGCAGGAACTGCACCAGATACTTCACAGATCAGAGATATCACATGCCTCACTATTGCACATGGGGCTGAAGAGCTCAGTTTGGCTCAGTCCCAGTCACACTACTCCCCCTGACTGGCACTAAGACTGAGGTGAGCTGTCATTAGCATCTTGATTTCAAAAAGAGCACACCTGCGAGAAGAGAACTGGTGGTATAGGAATGCTATTCCCTGGACCGTTCTACTACTCTGTTTCAGAAAAAAATATTTCCCAGAAACCAGATAAACGCAGCAGCCTCCCCAAGGAGCATCCCGAACACCCTGATGCCCGCAAGGATCCTGTTCGGGTCTCTCAGACCTGTACGTGTACACAGAAATCTCCTGCCGCAGCCAAAGCCTCCCCGTGCGTGGGCGCACCGCCCGGGGCTCCCCTGCCCCCCGGTCCCTGCCTCCCCCGGCGCGAAGGAGTTAAGCTGGCCGGGACCCCCGCCCGCCGCCGAGCAGCCTCCTGACGTCAGCCCCGCGCACGGCGCAGCGCTCGGCGCGNNNNGGGGGCCGCCGCCCGCAGCCCCGCCAGCATGTCCGCGAAGGAGCGGCAAAAGGGCAAAGTGACCAAGGACAGCGTCACCCTCCTGCCCTGCTTCTACTTCGTGGAGGTGAGTGGCCGCTACGCCCAGCGGGCTGGCCGCGGGGAGCCGCGGGCTCGGGGAGCGGCGCGGAGCCCATCCGCAGGGAACCCGTGCGCCCGCGGAGAGCGAGCTCGCCTCGGTGCTCTTTCCGCACCGTCTGATGCAAAACCCTTACGTGATGCTTTGTCTCGCCGAAATCAGCATCGAAGCTCCCCATAAGGAGCCGGCATAAATTAATCTCGTCTTTCGAGCGTTTTGAAGCAGGAATTATTTCTAAGAATTACTCAGAACATGAAAGGGTTGCTCATCTAAATCGGGCTTATGTGCACAGGAACCTCTCGGGAGGAAGACATGTTTCAAGAAGGGCTGGCTTCCAGGCAAACGCCGCTCGCATTGCTTTGCTGGAATAAAAATCACGTTCATAAGGGAATGCTTAGAAAAATAGAAATGCTCTGAAATACATAATCACTGATATATTTTTTCTGACCCCTGGAGTATGTGTTTCCTCTATCAGAGCTAAAAACGTCTGTTTGGAAAACAGAATGAGGTTCTCGGTGCATCTTCTAGAGCAAAACCTGCTATGGCTGCTCAGCTGGTAGCAGGTGGAGTTGCAGACACCAGCTGCTTGGTGTGTCACTTGGAGGCACTTAGCCTCCCTGGAAAGGACAGTCACTTAGGTACTTCTGGAAAATCATGAGTAGACACAGTTTAAGCTTAAAGAAGCCGTTGTGATGTGGATTTCTTTAATGGCACAGCAGAAAGAGGAAGGTAAAAATGTTTTATGGGTTGAGTAAAGTGTTTCAGGTGACCTCGCTCTCAGGGAAGAGAACCTGAGGCACTTTGAGGCACCTAACTTAGGTAAGAGACAGATTGTGAAAATAATGTGAAGAACTTAATGGTAAAATATGGTGTAAGTTAACTGGCACTCAAAAGCATAAGATATATAGAACAACTAATATATAAAAGACAAAAATATGGACATAGGGTGAAATATAAAACAAAATCTATTTTCTCTCAGATGCACTTGAAGGGCTTTGGAGGTTCTCTAGAAGGTAGAAGGGGGTTGGGTTGAGAAGGAATTTTAGGTAACAGTGGGGTGTTTCTGTTCTGTAAGCACCTGGATATGGTCAGCAGCTAACCCTAAGCTGCACCAACTGGAAAGCTCAACAGAGACTGCTTATATGGAAGCATCAAGCTCATCCTATCAATGTGATTAGGCCTGCTCCAGAAAAGCCCTTTGATGGAAGGCACTTGCTGTGCCATGTATCTTGTATGAGCTTTGCATAGGGGGGAGAGGTCAAGCCTGGAGAAGCCTCTAAGAAAAGGTGAGGGGCTTCTTCGCTCTCTTTGCTGCTTTGGGAATCCAGACAGGAAGGGAGGTTGCTGTACCTCAGCCTGAGCAGGGCTCTAATGCTGGAAATGATGTAGAGGTCCTGCAAGACACAGCAGAACTTGTGCTGCTAGGAGGGCTGTGCTTTGGCCTGCAGCAAGATGGGATGAAATGCAGAGCAACAGCACAAAGTGTGTGCCTGCTGCTCTTAAGAGTTGCCTTATGTAATACTGATTGCATACATATACTTTCCTTAGAAGCTCCCTGCAGCTGTTACAAGGAATAAGGCAAAGGATTCTGTGAGCAATGAAAAACCTACAATGAGCTCTGCTTACAGTTCCCACATGAGGCAGGCGAGTTCTCCACTCAGGTGTTGGCTCTTAGGTCCCTCAGCAAGTCATTTCAAGCTTCATCCAAAAACAGGTGGAGATATTTTCAGCACCCAGTTGCTCTGAGGGAGTCAAAGTCCTCAATTAACAGAAAGGTCTGCTAATGAAGTGTTAAGACTTGTATGTTACTCAGTCACAGGAGCAGGCAAGGGCCTGTGTGAGCCCTTCCCCACCAGGAGTAATTTCTAAGTATTGATCTGCAGACTTATGGCCCCAGTTGAGCTGAAAAGTAAAAACAACATCAAGAGAAAAAACTGACGGCAATACACCTGAACCTAAACATTTATTAGGAAACTTTTTGGTGAGTTGTCAGCCCTATCCCATTGCAGAGTAGGAGGATTTGAAACCATTTCCCACTTTTCAGTTGAGTGCTCAAATCACTTGAGTGAAAGGGTAACAACAATTCATGTGATACTTGGAAGGAGCATGTAGCTTGTGTTCCCTGTGAATGCCCACTCGGTGTTTGTGCACATGCGCACTAATTCTAATCAAACTAACGAGAATGCCTTTCTAATGCTTTGGAGCACAGCAAATGCCAGCACTTCAGCAGCATCAGGGAAAGGACATGATGACTTAAAATCTTCTGTTGTGATTGGCTCAAACAGAACCAGATTAAGTTGTACCCCATAAAAAGGGATTTAATCAGAGATAATTTAATTGCAATGAGAAGTTTGCAAGGGTAAGGGATAGAGGAGTCACCCAGTGTGGTTGGCTGGCATTACCATGCAACAAGGATTTCCTTTGTAAGCAGGAGGTAAGTTCCTAATGCAATCTAACAACACCCAACTACTTAGACCCAAAACTTACCTACTTTAAACAAGGCTTTCTGAATTTTAAAGCTTTTACTTTCATAAATGGATGGTAAGAAACAGGCTTTCAACCTCTTGCCTTTGAATGCTGTCAATTCTTTTATTTTTTTTTTTTCTTTTGGCACTCATTCACTTTTATTTTCTCTCTCCTGTTCATAGCAGACAGTCCTTTACCACTCTGAATTGCAACAAAAAAACCCCATAGCCCATTAAGTTTCCACCTTCAAACAGGAAAAGTAGGGCTTGCTGACATCCACTTTCCAGCAAGACCTGTCTAAGACGTCTAGGCCCAAGGAAAAGCACATTGTTTAGAAAATACATTTCTAAAAATGTGCTTTTTTTTTTTTCCTCTTGAATGCTAGACTGGGAAAAAAAGATGTTGAGTTGAAAGTCAACATTTTTTTCAATGTGGTAGGAAAGGGATGTGTTCACGTTATACAAATAAAATGTATTTTAAAGAGTGAAATGAGTGAAATAATACATGTAACAACCAATATAATGCAGGCATGCAGAACTTCAGAAACAGCAGCACACAAATACAGTTCTGACACTAAGGGGTTTCAACTGTTAAGATCCTTAAGAATGTGTTATGAATGAGATTAACTCCAGTAAACAAATGTGTTTAGTGGCAATGACTTTCAGGCTTAGATAAAATATGATTACATAGAATGTAGGCAGGCCAACTGCTCTGGAGAAAAGAGACTGAGGTGAGACCTCAGAGCTCTCTACATCTTCCTCACAAGGGAAAAGAAGACGGGCAGGCACCAATCTCTTCTCTCTGGTGACAAGTGACAGGACCCAAGGGAATAGCAGGAAATTGTGTCAGGGGAGGTTTAGGTTGGATATTAGGCAAAGGTTCTTCACTCAGAGAGTGGCTGAGCACTGGAACAGGCTCCCCAGGGAAGTGGTCACAGCACCAAGACTGACAGGGTTCAAGAAGTGTTTGGACAACAGTGTCAGGCACATGGTGTGATTCTTGGAGATGGTCCTGTGCAGGACCAGGAGTTGGATTTCAGTGGTCCTTGTGGGTCCCTTCCAACTCAGGACATATTCTATGAACTGATGGATAATTCAAACTAGCAAGTTTTTTGTACAAAAGAGTTAAAACATAAAACTAATGGGCTCCTCTTAAGATCATTAGAGCTATTCTTAATTTACACAGGAAAAGCAAAAGGAGAATCAGGCTAAAGCTTTGAAAGACATAGAAATGTAAAGGAAAGAAAATCAAGAGACAGCTTCTGAAAAATGCAGATGGGTCATTCTCTAAAAGCATTAGAGGCAAATAAACATTATGAAGTAAATCTCAACACATTTTCAGTTACATGTTTTCGAGTGTCATGATTCATAAAATAAAATAACTTGATGACTTGTGCTATGTTTCATAAGAATGTTTTAGAGGTTATTTTAAAGGACTGGTAATAGTTCTGCTTAGCAGAACCTCTGATTAGCACACACTCCCGAGAGCTGAATAATTTTAGATTGCCTTGTGCACACTTACCTGAAGGACATGGTAATCATCGCCGTCAGGCATTTAGGCCTGTTTCATTCCTAATTATGCTTGTGGCATTTTAAGGTTCTGTAGACTGTATGGGTTATCTGAATTTCATTTGCATAGCTGAGAAAGACAAAACTTTCCATGAAAATTCATAGTCCCTATGGCCTACTGGGAATTACTTTTCATGGTAAAAAGTCTACATGCCTCTGGGAGAGCTTGAAAATGAGTATTCCTGGAATAAGTTTTGTTTTTTGTTAACTGACTTTGTTTTCAGCATATTCGGAGTATATCATAAATATATTCACTTAGAGAAGTAATATTGATGTCTTGAAATTCAATGTGAATCTGGAAAACTTCCAGAGTTACGTAGTTTCCATTCCTAGCAGAATGGTCACACTTTGGAGGCAGGACAGACAGATACATTTCTTCTTGGTGAAGGAAAAAGACTGTCTCTACTCATGCTATCCCACTTCAAAAATTCCTGGTTTAAATCCTGTTCTCATGGAAGTCGCATAAATTTTGCCTTTGACTTCAGTGACGTTACAGCTTCATCCAGTGCCTACTATGTGGGAATGCAAAAGGTCAAGGTGTTGTCAATCTGCATGACTTGATGCATTTATTCTCCAGCTAAATTGTGTTGCTGTAGCACAGCCTTCATCTGTTGGTTGTGTAACTTCCAGGGAATAAAATTGGAGATATTTTAGACACTGTCCCTTGTGCAGTTAAATCTTCTTCCTTATGTTGTCTTCTGTATTATGAATACATATGGATGAAGCTGCTTTTTCTACATTTTCCAGAGCTCAGCCAGGCCTTAATCAATTTGGAAACACACTTCTTTCAGTACTGAAAGACCACGTATTTTTCTTGTTCCCCAAAACAGTTGGAATTCTCACCAGCAAAAAGCACCAAGATCTGTTACCATTGTAGAACTCCAGGCTGCAAAACTCAGGTGGTCATGAGACCCCCCTGAAATAAGTGCACATGGAGAATGGCCACTGTGTCTCAGTAACAGATGCTTTCCTTCCTTTTGTTTCTAACATACCCCGAGAGAGCTGGGCTTGAAATGTCGTTTGATACTCAGTAGCACTTCTTAGTCACATCTGGAATGCTTTTCAGCTGTTCAGCCGTGCATGACCCACAATATTTAAATTACAGTGACCTGCAAGCCATGTATAGGTGTGACTGCAAAAGACACAAAAAGCCAGGGGAGTGCAGTGATTAGAATGAGAGAGAGAATAGGCTGTAGGACTAAATCTTTCTCCCTAAGAACAAGGTTTGGATCTAATGTAAGAATTAAACTGTAATGCCTTGGAGGCACAGTGTAGTCATATTCCTCTCTAGATTGCTTTTCTGTTGCACTGAAATTAACTGGGGGCTACACCCAACAAAGATCCCCAGTAGAAGAAGATGAAATTATCCCCATACTGTCAGAGTAGCATAATATTTTCCAAATACATGTCTTTTTCTCTCAAAAGAGTCAACCATGTGTGAGAGGAGGAGAAGGAGAAATACATTTAGCTCTCTGCTTGTTGAGCTGACCTAGTCATGTGGCTGACTCTCAGAGGATAGATGTCAGATTTGTTTATAAAGCTGCATTAGGGACCGATATCCCCAAAATATTAGGGGGCTATCCGAGACCCGAGGAGGCTGCTATGCATTCAGAGTAGCTGTACAGTTCATTGGCCAAGTCATCAATGTTGCATCCTCCCTGTCGCTTCTGTGCTTATGGAAGAGCCGTACAGCCTAAACACTACCAGCTTTTAGCAGGAAAGGACCAGAAAAGGGGCATGAAAAGGGAGGTGTCACACCTGTGCAAAGGCTTTCTTTGGAAAATAAATACAAATGCCACAGGCTAGACGTCCCTTCTGGTTTTGGCTATGTGCTTGGCAAGTGTAGAGTTTGAGTAGTTCTCAGTGAAAGAAGGCCCTACTTCCTTTTCGGTCCAGCAACATCCTCTTGACCTAATACTTCCAGTAGTCAAAGAAGGTCTGGATATGTTAGAAATTAATGGAGATACATTTTCCCAAATTATTACCTCTTTCAAAAATTTATAGTCCTACCATCTGCGATCTTTTATAGTTGTTAAAAATCTGTTACTCTGGAGCCAAAGTTAATAAAAACCAGCATATTGTAGAACCTTAATGCACAGGAGCTGAGCTATTACAAACATGGTGTCTTGTCTGATGATTCTGCCACTTAAAAGTTCAGTTTGTAGGGAGTTCAGAAGTGGCTAAACAGCATGGGAAGAAGCCACTGGAGAAGGGCTGGCACCCACAGGATTAAATTTTTTTTGTGTGTATGGAAATCAGCATGTTTTAGAGAGTACAATAAATTGTAGCATTGTGTAGGAACTGACAGCTTTGTCCCTTAGAGATGGGGCTTTTGAAGGAACTTCTAGCTGAAAATTGGTAACACTGACCTGAAAACAACTGCCTTTTGTTGAAGTACTGCTGTTCTTGATTTACCTTAACCTTGCAGCAGGAGCATAAAATAAATTTTGTAATCAACAGTATGCATAATATCCTAAATCTCATTGTGTGTAGTTATTAATTGATTATAACAATCAATTTTAATTGATTAAAATTGATGTAATTAAACAATAATAATTAAGATAAGGAGTCATCAATTACATTTGAAGTCACACTGAAAAGAAATGCATTACTGGTATTTTTTGTGTTTTAAATTTCTGCCCAAGAATTTACTTTCTATTTAAACACATACTTAATATAATGTATATATAATATAATATAGAAATATTTGTAAAGTATTTATAGATTATTCCTCCCCAAAAATATTTTGTTAAACAATTTTTATTTTGTTGGTTTCTCCCTGTGTAGTTGCTGCTTCACATACATTTATAAAAAAAGAAAAAAAGCACTTTTAGGGTTACTGTGCATTCAGCATGACTGAGATTTCTGAAATAAATAAGAATTCTATCCCTGACCTATCAGCTCTGTTTTTGGTCTTACACATGCTGAGACCTTTCTATTAAGATCTGGTAAAAGATAGGAGTTTGAAGATAACATTTGAAGAGTTGCATGAAGATAGTTGTTGTATTTCCAAAGCTAGACTGTAATTGGCAGTCACAAAACAATTAAGTTAAATTCTAAAATCAATGCTGGAAATATAGATAACTTAATTTTCCAAAATGGTAGTTATAATAGATTTCAAAGACATCTGAGATTTGAAATTCAACTTTAAGTTGAAATTAAATCAAATAGTGTTAAGTCTAGGAGAAGAAAGACCATTATATCATGTACCTGCACGTAATTTCCACAAAAGTTAGACAATGGTGAGGTACGAGTACTTTAGAGAAAAGACTAATTCCTTATAGCTTTGGGCCAGATGACACCTGCATCCGAAAAAGGGACAAGGAGAAGCAGAAACTCAAGTTCAGACAGAAAAGCAAAAAGCCTTTATACAGATGGAAGCCTTTAACTTCTGAAAAGACTGAATGCCTTCTTTTATAAGCCTGAGGCATTTAAGCATTAAGTTTAGAACATAAAAATAAATCTAAAAATCTCACGTTTCTGTCAAGCCAGTCCCCTGCTCTACAGGCATCCCATGCTTCATACTCTCTCTTCAGAGAGTCATGGGTTCTCAAAAATGAAAAAATGGCAGAATTTGGCTGATGCCATTTCTTAATACTGATCTATTCTGGGAGGTGTTCGATCACGGTAATGACCTCCGTATTCACCCCTGTCAGGATAAGAGAAACCTATCCTCCTTCCATTCTCTTCTCCTGTCCATTGTGAATCTCACAGCAAAGTACAGCAGGACAACAGCCAGGCTGGTGGAAAGCTGCAGTCGCCGTTAGTAGTTGGCTAAGGAATACCTTGTCTCCTCCAACCCACCACAGACTTTCTTATCTCATCCATCTGTTGTGCCTTGTCATTTAGACCATGAATTCTTTGGCACGAGGATTGACATTTATGATAAATTTAATAGAATCTTCCACAATGCCACAGCCTTGCCATGGGAACTAAACATAAGTTATTAATTAGATCATCCTTCTCCCAAAGACTTGGCTGGTATTTTTTCCATGCTGGGAAACCAATGGCATTCATTTGCTGTCTCTTTGAGGCAATCCTGTTTATTTACTTGATTGCTTACAAAGATTACCCCATTCCCAGAAAACAAGAGAAACATCAGGAAGCAGCTCCCACACTCAGGAACCCCTTGCTTGATGTGGAAGGGTTGCAGAACAACCTAAGAATCTGAGGAGTTCCTGGCCATCCAAGTCTATTCACAAAATATAAAATATCCAAAGAGTTTATCAGGCATCCCATAGCCCTTTCTTTTGACAGGTGGGCTAGTCATACCATCTTTAGTCTGCATCTGGCAAGTCATGTCTTGACTTTCTCTGAAAGCTACATCCACGCTGCTTCTCTCTTTTCTGCCCACCTTTTATACAGGCAACATCACCACAGGATCTGGATATGAGTTCATTATAAGAGAGAACACCCATACAGTGCATTTTGGCAAAGAAAAAGTCACATAACTGCAACCTACAAAACAGGTTCAGACATATGAGTAGGTGACATTCCATGGCTTAACTCTCACAAAGCCCATGTTATTTTCCTGAAGAAAAATAGGGACTTTTTGCTTAGTTAAGTGCTGACGAATATGAGAGTAAAATATAAAACTAGCAATGTACAATTTCAGAGAATTTATAGAGGCCAGGGATTCCCAGGTTCTATCCACTCCAACAAGACTTCTCTACTAAGCCTTGACCTTCCACTGACCCATTTGCAAGACCTCTGGTGTCATACCAGACCTGTATTCCTGCCTTACGGAGACTGCAGTGGGGTGGAGTTGCAGGTGTAGGGTAAGAGATGAGGCATGTACTGGAGACCTCAAGGTTAGAAACAACTGACCTAATGGTCAGATAAAGAAATGCAGAGCTGCAACTGGCAAAACTGATTAAAGCATAACAGATCAAAGAAGAAGCATCCAAACATCTGTGAACCAAGCCACATATAGTAAATCAGGATGTAATGTGAAAAGACAGAAAGGTGTAAAAGTGCATTAGCAAACATAAAAAGGAACCAAAGGAGTTCCTAAAGTGAGGAAGAATCACCATCAACTTTATACTGCTCCTGAGAAAGGATTTGGGATGTGCTACACTACAGCTCATTTTATACTAAAGAACTACTTGTTACTGCTAGATATAAATACAAAAATCATGCTGAAATGTACCATACAAAGGTATGAAAGTAAAACAAATTAGCCATAGCCTGGTTTCTAAGGTTTAAGGACAAAGCATGTTTGACAAGCCTCAGTCCTGAGTCCTTGCAAGCTCAGTACAAAATCTGTAGCTTGTTAGTAGGAATGATGGTACTGTATTTAGTGGGCTACAGCTCTACAGGTTCCTTGTTTCATACATTCAAAGCTGTGGAAAACTAATCATAGGCAGGTTTTAACAGAGGCATTTCCATGTACCTGGGTGTGCCCCAGCAAGTTTGGGCCTGGTGATTGAGCAGTAACCAACTTCTGAGTTTTGGGCAGGAGCAGCATGGCTTCCGTGCACAGGCTGTATCATATGACCTATAGCAAATTGTGCTTGCACTGTGCATCCTGGACAGTCTTAATCCTCACAAGTAAATCAGAAGCATGCCAAAATGACCTCCAGAGCAAGCACAGCATGTCCCACAGAAGGGAGATGAACAGCCTGGAGAGCTGTGATCCCCCACCTCTGAACTCCTCTCCCAGCCATCTCTTCTTTCAGTTCTCTGTGATCTATCATTGTGATACCTGTCCTGTGGCTCTTGGCCAGGATATTTGTTACATGCCCCATCCGTTCAGAGAAGTTGTTGTGCTGCTGAATGCTGCTTTGGTTTGTCCTGCACTATGTAACACACAGGAGGTTTTCTCCTTACAAGATCTCTGGGTATTTGCATCCTTGTTGAACTCCTGGGAACAGAGAACATCTTTTCTGATGCTTGGACAATTCCTCAATACAGCAAAAGCTTTTAAAATATTAATAACATTAATTATTATTAATAGCAAAGTTCTGTGGTTTAATGAAGGCTTTTAACTTACGGTTTAAGAAAATAGCAAGGAGGAAAAAGACAAAAAATCTCCTTTTAAAAAATAAATAGACCACAAATCAAACTTTTTCAATAGCTATGCTGATTATCCTTCTGACTTTAAGCCGAACGGGATTTGACCATTTGGGTCAAACTTTACATTTACAGGTCTAAATTACAAGCTAAACAGGGATCTTACTCTATTATCCAGCCAAGGAAGTAAGAGTATAAAGACTTATTAGTCAGGATTAGTCAAGAATTGACGTTGGGGGTTTTATTATTCTAATTAGGCACAGGAAAATTCCTATTCCATTTTGTAATTAAAACAATACACATTCTACCATCTAATTATATTTGACATTTTCAAGGTGTTGGGCGCCGAAGTCTATAATTACAGAAATGCTGCTGCCTTAAGCAGAACACTCCATAAATATTCATATATTAAATAGCCAGTTATACTGTTTAGAAGATTTTAGAAACATTTGCCTTTTCTTTTTTAGAAATGTTAGACTTTTAGAAGACACATTTTATATTTGTATTTTTAAAAAGATGGGAAGAAAAACGTCCTTTGGGATCTGACATACTGTATATAGCAAATTGACTACAGACCTATTCATTACTATTGTAAGCAGTTATGTCGGAGATCCATAATCCTTTAGAATTATATCTTTTCTTTAGCAGAATGGATAAGTACAGTCAGAAATAACATGGGAGTCCTGTACTGAAGTCATAAGACAGTAAAATGCAATTCTTAAAATCCCTTGATTTTTTAATTAATAATAGAGTTACAGCTTACATACAGTAGTTTAAAGAAAAAGTTATTCGCTACCTTTTATTTTAGTGTTTCACAATAAAATACCACTGCAAATATTGCCTATTTTTGATAGTTGAATACTGCCATTTAAAACAGTTGCCTGCCTAAAAATACTATGATCCAAGTAGAGTTTGACCTGTGGGTAATGCATAAGCTATTGTTCAAGGAGAGACTTTCCCTTCCTGCTATCAGAGAAATGGAAAAATACTGCAGATGAAACTCTGAATGCAAGATGTTCCATGAGTGGGCCTGCTCTGTGTTTCCATTCTGGGAAATTAACTTTTGGGGACATCTTGATGAAAGGGCATAATTTCTCAAAAGAAGGCCAATAGGCATCTGCCTGTTTTGTCCATTTAGCTCACTGGAATGTTTGTGTCCTGTTGTAAGATGCTTTTCCCAGTGGGACATGGACCCTGACTAACTCATTAAGTATGACTTTCAAATAGTTTATAATAAAAGACGTTGCAAATGTTTCAAAAGCTAAATACTGTGCAGAAAGGAAGTTGAGAGCTCAAATGCTGTGCAGAATTTCAGCATCCCAGCAAGAGCAGCAGAGTCGGTGCAAGCTCCCTGCGCACCAGGACAGGGGGCACTGTGGCAGCCTTTGATTCCAGAGGCCCCTCACGGCGATCACCATGGTCTCTGTGCAGGCAGGTGTTGAGACAAGGGCACCCAGTTCCACAACAATCCAAATTATTCCCAGAGTAAGAAGATTTCAGGGAAGTCCTCTTTCATCGTGCACATCTATGTGATGACAGGAAGCAGTCTAGCCCATGTTTATGGCCAGTCAGTCTGCATCCAGCATGAAGTGAGGATCATATTTTTTATATATATAAAAAAATATAAAATATGTATTATATAATGCATCCTGATAAAGAACTGGACTTCTTCCTGTGATGGGCAAGAAACAGGACTCAATTTAGTGACACTGTATGTAATTATTCCATACATATTTGTGTCAGATTATATAATAGTTATATATTATGTATTCACAGAATATGTATTTCATATTGTGCATGTTTTATGCTGTACATAATATGTATGTATGGTATAGTATGTGAGTGCAAATATGGATGTGTTTGGGTCATATATATATATATATATGCACAGTATTTACTGAAGCAAACTTCCTAGATGCCTGGTCTTATTTCTGTAATGCTCACAGCACTTAAGGATGCCAATCCACATTTCCTCCCTTTCTACACAATCACAGCCTCCATCCTACATGACACTACGATGCAATCAACTTGAACACAGATATAACCAGACAAGCAACATTCTTCCATTCACCACCCTCTTCAGATTTTGCTCGGAACACTTTGAAGATACAAC
Source organism: Mohoua ochrocephala (assembly GCA_013398855.1). Classification (NCBI taxonomy): domain Eukaryota; kingdom Metazoa; phylum Chordata; class Aves; order Passeriformes; family Acanthizidae; genus Mohoua; species Mohoua ochrocephala. Next base: position 380,728 of record VZTA01026264.1, read on the forward strand.
TCACCCTCTTCAAATCAGAAGATCAAAGATAAGCTGTTCTTTTTAAACAAAAAGTCATATTAAAAGATGTTTTGATTAAATTTAGCTAGAACCCTCCTTCTTTAATCATCCAGAATTACATTTTATGCACAAAAAGCCTGAATTTTATAAGCCCAATGCTTAAAAATCAGAAAATTGCCTGTTAATGCAAGAAACCATTGTCCCTCTGCCATGTACAGCAGATTTTATTCATCATTTTCCCAAAATACATGTGGATCCCATTTTACCTCTGCTTTTATACTGCATTGTAGAATGAGATGAATGACATTGATTGTAAACAATCAGTTGTTTTTGTAAATGTGAACTGAACATTGCAAGCATAATATAATTTAAGTACGCTCAAAATTCTTTTAGGACAATCAGTGTTTCTCATAATCTCAGATGCTATTAGCCATAGGTACCTTCATTGCAGTACAGACACCAGGAAGGACTCATTGCATCTCCGTGGAGGAGCAGGAAGTTGTTCTAATATTGCCTTGTTCATGGAGGACTCTGGAAAAAAGTGTTTCTGGTCATTTACTAAGGAGGATGCAGAGAATAATCACATCCTGCTGGTCACCTCTGAATGCCCCAATGCCCATCTCAGGGCAGGGCTGCTCTCATTGTTCACTTATAAACCAATAGCTTTAAAATGCCTTTTTGCTGTATCTTCTCTTAAATTACTTCCTTCCACAGAGATTTACCAGTTGGTCCTGTGCTTTCAGGAGCTGGTGGTGAGCAGAGGTGAATTTGGGCTCCCAGAAGGGTCGACTCTGCTCTTAATAAATTAGTGGAAGTAATTGCGAAGGGTTAGATAACTAAATAGCTAGAGGATAAAAGAATTGTGAACCATAGTCATAAAGGTTCTAAACAGACTGAGTCTGGCTAAAGTTAATTGCTTTTTTGATAGAACTGCAGAATGGATGTGCATTATCACATATTTAGATTCTAGGGAAGGACTGGATATTGGTTTTCATTAACCATTACTTTGAAACTTAATGCCAAATAGCTTTGATGTAGACTGTCATATATGACAGAGAGTTGCTAAAAGACCAAAAAGGGTGATTGATGAACAGCAGAGCGCCGAGGCCCCACATGGGAGACTGCAGTCCTGATACTTTCCTTAAAAAAAATTAAATCAAAGTTATTCTATTAATGATTCATAAATGAAAAGGCTAAATTATGTGTGCTGAAGATTGGGCTGGGTGTTTTGACTAGCTTGGTAGACAGCAGGGTTATTGATATCAACTGAACAGTATCGTATCTCTAGAGAATTAATTATTTAGAGATAGTAAAATAGGCATGACAAGGAGCAGTGAGATATAAACAGCAGACATCAAAGAGATTTATTAACAGACTATGTTGGCTTTGCAAAAGCATTGCTATTCCATTTCCAAACAGTAATTTTTTGCTTTCTTCTCTTCTAGTTGCCCATATTGGCATCTTCTGTTGTTAGCCTCTATTTTCTTGAACTTACCGATGTCTTCAAGCCAGTTCACTCTGGATTTAATTGCTATGACAAGAGTCTGAGTATGCCATACATTGAACCTACACAAGAGTCTGTTCCCTTCTTGATGTTGCTCAGTCTGGTTTTTGCTGGACCATCAGTTACGGTAAGTTTGAAGTGCTACCATCACTTAATAAAGATTTTGAACAGAGTTTCAGCTGGCATAAAGAAAATAGCTCCTTTGGTTTCAGTGAGGCTGTAGAGTGTTAGTGTGTTAGTGTCTGGGCTAGTTTCCTTAGGATTTTAAATTCATATTTCATTCTTCTGTAACAAAAGGAGATATACTCCTTAAAACATTCCCTGTAGCACTTCATCTACTCTCACTATCTTGATGGTGGGCATTAATGTTAAGAAACAGCATCTACAGTTGGATGAGAATAGCTTGAATCATTCTGTTACGCTGTACAAATATTTGAACTTTTACAGACAGGGCATCTCCATACTCTCAGATACATCAAAAATGCAAGCCTTTCACAGCCCTGAACTTGCCACTTTTGTTAGAACTAGCTTTATTCAGAAAGAAGGTATATCAGTCTTGTCAGTGAACTCAATTACATTTTCCCAAATAGCACTGAAACACCTCTAAAGTGCAAGTTAGTCATTAAGAGCAGGCAAAAGTGGGCTGGTTTAATCATTCACCCAAAGGGAGGAGATGATTTCAACAGAACAGAAATATCCTGTCAGAATGAGCAGTTGGGTCACTATTTTACAGAAAAGAAAACTAGAAATTGTCTCTTTTATATATATATATATATATATAAAAGAGAATTCATTTTGTCTGATTTTAGCAGTTCAGATAGGAGTCTTATTCTCACACCACTCCTGTCTGGCAAATGGAGAGAGAAATTCACCTTGAGTGGTGATTCTATCCACCTAAAAAACATGATCAACCTTTTGAAAGGATCTCTTCTCCCCCCTGACAGCAATGACTACGCATCTCAATTAGGCACTTCTCGAAGGCCAGCTGCAAATATATCTCTGCTTCCAGCTCCTCTTAATCTCCTTAGCTTCAACCAGTTAATTAATTTTATAATACTATCCCATTTACAGTCACAAAATCTATAAAATGTGATGCCTGTATAAAAATTATCAAGTGCTGTTCTCTCTTTGCTTTCCAGAATGTTTTTTCTTTATTTGTCTTTTTTTTTTTTAAACTGAACAGTTCTTACTGCATTTGATTTTTGTTGCTTTAGAAACCATTTTTGGAAGGATTTTGCACATCCAGCAGGCTAAAAATTGTACATTTAGGAACTGGGAGCGAAGACTCTCAGTGATCCTGGTGCAAATGATTGTTGCAAACACCAAATACTGTGATAAAAGCAAAACGTTGGTATTGGGGTTTGGCTGGGTTTCTTAAGTGTTTCTGCTAACAACAAACTGGGCTTTTCTGAAATAGCTGTAGAAGGAATCTATCTAGGCTCACTTGGGCCACAGTAGGTGGTAAAACCTGGCTTTTACTTCAGAGAGTTTATGCTAAGCACAGGTAATATCAAACACCTTAAATCAGGATAAAAGATGCCTCTTTCTTTATATAGTATTTGTTAAGGGCTTTGATTATAGCTCAATTATTTCAGCATTGCATGAGATTTTGCAATAGAAAATGTTATTCTTGCTTGAATCATTCTACCAGCAGTACAGAAAATTAAACAGAAGCATGCCACGTGAGGAGCTCAAACCTATTCTTGAGCATGCCTATAAAAAAGAAAGTTTGATAAAGAAAGTAAATCCCAAATCTTCAAAGTACAACGGGCTAAAATCTGCAAGCCTTAGGAAGGTGTGGTTCATTTGTATTGGTGTGAGCATGAATGCGATGCTTGTGTTAGAGACTCAGCAGTGACAGTGCAAAATACACAACCTCCTTCAGTAAAAGCACTGAAGGCATTGGCTCCTTATTATTCGATACCACTTGGGAAGTAAGGAACTAGGGGACATTTTTGTCTAATCCTTCCCTTTTCATTTGGAAAAATAGGCCAGTGAAGCTCAGTGTAAAAAGATTACAGTTGTGCCATTGTCATATCGTAGAGTTTAGCATTTTGTAAGTTAGTTTTCGTAAACATTTCAATTAATTACACACTTTCTAAAACCTGTAAAATATAGAAAAGAAAGCATGAGCTATGTGAGGAATTGAGGATCTCCAGTAATGTTGTGTATCCTGGCCTCTGTCCACACTTCAGGTACTTACTGCAGTATGAGGCAGAAGGTCATCAAGACTCTATAAAATACAGGCGTCATTAAGCCACATTTTAAATATTACCAAAGAGTATCTATAAGAAGAAAAAAAAGAAAAAAAAAAGAAAAAAAAAGAAAAATTGTGCATGGGGAAGAAGACAAGCAAATTCCAGTGTCAATCCCTCTTTAAAGCCTTATATAAGTATATAGAATAGGAATTTCATTCTATATTATTTTTGTTGGTGTAATAATTTTCCCAAGACTGGAGAACATATATCAATCTATTCACTTCAGAGTAATTTTTTATACAAAAAAAAAAAAAAAAAAATCTAACATTTCATGATTTCCCTTCCCAAGCCATTATTACAGAAGGATCTGTTTGGCTTTGGGGCTTTGTGGTTTGGTTTTTCTCTTTGGGCTTTTTTTCTCATTATTAGTGAGTAGCAAATGCATTTAAACAGGTCTGTTCTGTAGCCCTGAAGGGTTACAGAAAATAACTACCTGTATAATTGACATATGTCTTACAGCTTGTGGCATAGATGAAATTTTGTCTGTGTATTCAAAAACTGCAGGAGACTTCAGTGTGGAACACTTGGACTTGAAGAAATTATCAAGATAGATATTTTATGTCTGGAACATAGGTACACCTTAATTGCAGCATGACTTCCATTTGCTTCAAAGAACTCTGAATCTGATCCTCTGATAGATTTTGTCTCTAGTTACTCATTCAGAAATGTTAGGACCAGTTATTTAATTGTATCAGTGAAGGTTCAAACTCTTACCAGCCACTGACTAAAAACCTGCTTAGAGGTAACAATGTCCTTTCCAACAGAGACCACTAGGACATTAGATCACATTGATTTGGGAAATCAATTGTCAGGGAGAGAGATTCACTGCTGGTAGTTTCGGTCCTACTGCTCGTTCTACTCCGGGAGTTTTTTTCTGTGGAAATGCCAGCCTCTGAATTTTCCTTGACATAGGCCTTGTTGTTTTTTGCTCTATCACACAAGCTAATCCATCTGTCTGGTGTTTTCCCTGTACCAGACATTCCCTAGAACTTGGCTAAAACCTGTTAGAGTTTTTCCGAGTTTTAAGTTTGGAATACTACTGGTTTCTCTGGGAAGCTTCAGCAGTAAATTGATCAAATGTAGGCAGATAATAGTGGCCACAGTTCTCAGCTAATTAGAATTCCTTAAATAACCCTTACCAATGCCTTTTCCATGTCATAAGAGAACCTTCACTACTTCGATCTTCCTGGCCAAGAAATTTCAATTTATTAAAACTTTAGCTAATAAAGAGTTAGACTAAGCTTTTCCATTTTACCTCCCTTTCCTAGGGTGGAGGTGTTAGTATAGACAAACATCACTGGTAATTACAGCAGATTCAGCATAATTCAGATGCTTTGACATCTCATTGCATTATAAGCTTTGTGCATTGCATGGATTAGTTTTCAATGTAGCTGTGGATAGACAAAGTGAATCTTCTTTTCCTGGTGAGAACTGCCTCGTTAATTGCAATAGTTCAATCCAACCCTTACTCTGAACTCTGTACAAACCCTGTACAGAATTCCGAATAGTTGTACTATTGAACGAGGAAAAGAGTAAAATCTGAGACTGCAAATGTATAAATGTGTCTGGATTTTCCAGCAAGTGACACCATTTTTTACTTATATTCTTCTTTTTGTAAACTCTTGTGTAGGGCTTTGGTCATAATCTGTTTTGCCTGGTGTGTTGCAAGGGACCATAAGGACCGAACTTTTTCTGCTGCTGTGGATCTGGTTAAAACCCAAGCCAAATTAAACAAATACAGAAGAGCAGGCTGTCACATAATTAGAAGGTGCTCGGGATTGCTAGGCTTGTGGCCAAGACTGAGTGCTAAAACCACTTCAGGAGCACTAAGATATTGCAGTGGCTCTGGATTATTTTAGAGGCAATATTTTATAATTACTGCTTTTTTATTGTAGAAGCATCAAGTTTCAGCTGTAGATCAAGGCCTGGATACCACTGAGCACTGTACACTGTATGCCATTTGCATTTAATTGCAGGGCCACGTTCTTGCCTGCCCTCATTCAGGCTAAGTTGCATTGCTTTATGTTTGCATATTGATACAAATCTTTGAAAGTTGAGTGCATGCCAGTGGATGACATTGGTTGTGTTATAGTTATATTACAGCCCTTTAAATTCAATCAGGATCTTCTGAGTAAGTGCTACATTCAATTTAATGGCTCCTTTGTCATTGCAGATAATGATAGGAGAAGGAATTCTCTACTGTTGCCTGTCCAAAAGAAGAAATGGGATTGGAACAGAGGCCAATATTAATGCAGGAGGATGCAACTTCAATTCTTTTCTTAGAAGAGCTGTCAGATTTGTTGGTGGGTTTCAATTGTTACTCACAAAAAAGAACTTTCCACATACATTCAGTTTTCACCATGCAGGTTTGCTTCTCTGAAACAGCCTTTCAGAACAGTGCAGAGCATAGCATAGATCTTCTGCTAGAAAACGTGAGAAGAAACCCAGACTGCAACAGAGCAGCCCCATACTCAGTAATGCAGCATCTACACTCTCCGTTTTCCCTTTCCTCTCCTGTACTATTGTCAGTATTTCTAAAAGAGTAATTTGTTTTTCCTTCCCTGCCCACCTTGAGCTGGCTGCCTTTTAATGATTTCAGTGTATAGCTTCCCCTGCCTGTCTTCTGTGCATCATAAGGATTCAACCCACCTGTCACAGTATTCAGCATGACAGTGAAAACGTGTCAGAAACTCTCAGTAGGTTTGACATTCTTTTTCTGGAATGTGTTTATCTGCCTCTCAGAAAGGGCTAGAATTGGGCGACTTAAATGGTAGAGGAACATGTTGAATTCTTTCGTTTTACTTTGTTTTAATTGTCATTTATGGAAAACTGTACTTGGAAAGGCAACTGGACTTTGATCCCCTTCTTACAGTTAATTTCCTCTCCCAATGAGTGGCTAAAGGAAAGGTTTCCTCTGTTTCAGAAATCTTTCGTTAGAGAAGGCAGCCTAGGCAAAGACAACCAGCAGGACAGCAGACTGAAAACCTGGTAGGACAACTATTCCCTGGGTTTTGGTAGTCTGGCAAGCAGGGAGGTAGTGACCAGCGAGGTTAGGCAATCTGTGACCAGGAAAGCATCATAAGAGCAGCAGTGAGGAAAAAAGCAGAGGGTTCATAGATTACAACATGAACAAGGAGGACTGTAAGCATTACCCATGTCCACTTCTCCTGCTTGGTATTCCATCACCAAAAAATCAAGCTCAAAGACACATGAATTTCATCCCAAATTCACACTCTGAATTTGAAGGTTTTTTCATATTTTAATGTCTTTAACATTCTTTCAATTTTAGGATGAAAAATAAATTTATCTCTATGAATGAAAGTAGGGAATTATTATTATAGGTAAATCTTTAGGAGAAGAGCAGTTGAAAGTGTTGAGTAAAGCTATTGCATTACTTCAAGTGCCTTGTGAATTTGGCATGATTAATCAGTCTGAAGCATTGATCCCTTAGGAAATAGACTTAAATATTTGGGTTAGTGCCAAGGACGATACTCAAGAAACATCAGAGGGCAGCCAAAGTTATCACCAGTTGGTGATTCTGTGGTGGCAAAAAGAGAACAGGTCTTCAGAGCAATGATCTACTGTCCATACTACTAAAAGCCTGTCTTCCAGTGGGAAAGTCCAAGGACTGGATAAGTACACATGCTCGCCTCAAATAGCTGGCTACTCTTCAGTCAATTCAGAAAACTTCTTTCCAAACTGAAGAAGCTCCAGTGTAGCTCCCTTTTATGAAGAGATGTTGGAGGACATCAAACCATTAAACCAAAACTTTTAAGTATCAACAGGAAGAAAACGAGCATAAACTATCTTATTTTTTTATATTAAAGTATTTAACTTTGCAATAAGCTTTCACAAAAAAACCCCTCTTATTCTGCATTTCAATTCTCTCAAGTCCAATAACAAAAGCCACCAGAGTTCTGTTGAATGTAGTTTGCACAATTAATCAACCTAATTAATGCATATAGTAAAGTTAACAAGCTCTGTTGATTCTTTCCTAGGTGTTCACGTGTTTGGTCTTTGTGCAACTGCTCTTGTTACTGATATTATACAGCTATCAACAGGATATCAGGCACCATATTTCCTGACTGTTTGCAAGCCGAACTATACATCATTAAATGTATCTTGCTCAGAGAATTCATATGTTGTGGAAGATATTTGCTCAGGAGCTGATCTCAATATTATCAATGCTGGAAGGTTGGTTCTATTCTTCATTGTACATTTTTAAGTATTCGTTTTATTTTTTATCTTCTGTCCCAATTTCGAGATTTTTTCCTAGTTAAAGTCTGAATGAATTTGTTGGTTTTTTATAACAAAGGTGAATGCATAAGTGTCTTTTTAGTGATGTTCACTTTTCTTCGTTAAGATATTAGTCTAACAGTGGGCTTTGGAAGACTTTGTCAGGTTCCAAAGCACAGTCGTTAGCAGCTGTTCTCCCTCCTCAAAGGAGGCAATTTCCTATACAATTGTCACTATGAATAGCTGCTACTGCTTTTTGCAGTGGTGTGTGGGTAAGTTTCCTGTAACAGGCAGGGAAGAAGTCTCCCAAGTGCTTCTTCTGAGACCTTTGTATAACATATATTACTGTTCAGGTGTTTGGGATTTGTTGGGCAAGTTTCTTTTCTGTTTCTCTAATTAAGTTTTTTTATGTTAACAGCATTGAAAAAAATCTCTTTTTTTAGAGGAAATACCACAACAGTGCAAAGCTGTGTGTTTCCCAAACATGTCTTTTCTTGCATGGTATTTCTAACTGGTTCTTTATCTCTTTTCCCACAACCATTTGCTGTTACTGGGATATTGCCAGTGAAGCCTCATGCTTGCAAGCAGTGTCCTGCAACTGCATGGTGTCCCAGGGAAATCGGGATATGATTACATAGGAGCAGGCAGAAAAACTTCCACAATTACATCTCATTCATTTCATTATCTCAAGTATGATGTCTACTGCTTTGAATTGACTGCCTGTAGCCATTCCAAAATGACCAATCACTCCTAAGTTTAAATACCATCACTTCCAAAAAAACCAGTGAAATTAGTTGTAACAAATTAAGACTAAGCAATCGGGTTTTAGGTGTTTCTGTTTCCCTAGGAAAACGACCATATATTGATATCTCAACATTTTTTCCATCATAGAGGATTCATTTGGCAATCTCTAATATTCTGGCACCACCCTCAATTTCTCCTTAAATCAATTTTATTGCATTTTTCCTTTCCTGTTGTTGTTATTTCCTTATGCCAGTCTCAACTTTACCACAGCAAGCAGCACTTGCTACTGGTTCTTCAGTAGCACTTGCTACTTCCTTCAGTCACCTATATAGAAAGTATGGTATAACTTCTACAGTACAGGAGGTTAATTTGACTTCAGTAATTTCAGTTTGGAAGGGACTTGTTCTGAGTTTGCTAATGGCCTTCATTTTTTATTTGTACTTCCCAGAAACTTTGGCTCCAGAAATTTGACTCTAGACTCCTGTATGAAAAGTATAGAGAGGAGCACATAATTATCCAACGGATTACATGAAATCATTTTTCTGCAACATCCCCAAATATCCAGTGGTTCCTATTGTCCATCTTTTCCTCTGTTATCTTCAAAGAGCCTTTTCAGTCACTTCTGTTCAGCTCTCCAGTGAGGTCTCTATCCTCTGTCATCTCTGATGTTCTGACTCAGTATGACTCTCTCTCAGTAGGACCCTCTCATCGTTGTTCCCCCTGCACGCATCGTCGTGCATGAGCGTTTAGAGTGATAACTGTCATCGGAGTTCAGGACATGTTTTCTTTGAGACCTTTGTTCACCTTTTCAATACAGAGCCATACAAAAAGGCGACATATTTTTAGCTGGAGTTATTTTCATTTTAGATTAAAAGATAACAAATAGAGGAACAAAAGCAGTGACACCATTAGAGAGTACAGAGAGTGCATTTAGTCTGTGTTTGCCCTGAAAGCAGGTGAATAGAAAAGAGAATAAAGAGAAAATTGACTGTACCATTGTGACACACCTTATATACTATAAAAATGCCATCAAATTAAGGTTAAGTTCCGAGTGGTAGAGAAGTTCACAGAATCAAATATACACATTAGCTCCACAGAGACTCTAAGTAGATTTATGCTTCATTAAAACCTGCACAGGGTAAAGGAGTTGATTGGCTATTATAAACATTTACCTTTTTTTTTCTTCACGTCGTTATTCCCGTCCTCAACCCTGAACTTGTTCCGCAGGGATGCTATTTGTGAAGGATTTGTTCAGAGAGGTTAAAAATAAAGGAAGACGAAGAAGAATTTAGGTCTGTCTTTAGAAATGCAAAAGGAACCGTGCAGATTTCATCTTGGCCAGAGTCATGAACCTGCTGGAGCCATAGGCTCAAATTCAGGTCAGCAGTGTGGCATTCACACTGAACTACGTGCACGTTTTTAGCTGCCAGTTAATTACGTAGAACAGACAAGGCAAAATGCGTAGGAAAGACATTTAGAAAGCAGACTCTGCTGCTTTGCACAACAAATGTCTGTCTGAAGTTAAAGGACTGTGCTTCAGTCTCTGCTATTTTAAACTAGCTCACTCAGGTGTTGCTAGGAAAATGGCTGTACGTGGAGCCCAGTTAGGGTGGCAAGACCCATCTGTGAAGCCGAATGATTGTTTAAGTATTTATACCAAGCTGAGCTTTCTCAGGTGAAAGTTGCTGTTGTGACTGCGAGATAGACATACTCTTCCTTCACCAAGACATCCAGCATGGTACATTACATATCTATACCATTGTAAAGAGAGAAATCCTCACTGTATCTGACTCATTTCTAGAGCTCAGAGGTCATAGAATTTTTTTAGGGCTTTTGTGAGCTAGATGTCCACTGTAGAACAGGTGTTGCTGAATCCAAACCCAGCTTTTTTTACTGTGTAAAAACCTCTTTCACATTCACATCACTTTTCTTTAGTTGTTTTTAGGGAATTGAAATGGGTCTAGAAGAGAAATAATATGAAAATGGTAGAGAGCCTCATGTGATGGTTCTACGTAGCTTCTGCATGCACAAAACCTCCTTTTCTTGTCAGAGAAGTAGAAGCTAAGCTGTCACTTTTAATTTTCAAATCTGAAGTTTGTAACTCAAGACCCAGTCCACATCATTCAAGTCTCCAGGTTTTCAATGGGAGCAGAAGGCCCTCAGCAATTTCAAGAGCAGACCTGGTATCACATACTGTTTCACAGAGTTTGGACCTATTTTCATTTATTCTCTTGCTCTGGGCATCAAGAAGGGTCCCGGTAATTCTTAAAATACTCTCTCCGTGTTGTTGTGCTCCATTAGCTTCTGTCATGATGTAAAAGTACTGAAATTTTTTTTTTTAAATAAACCTATAGACATAGCAAATAAAGATGTCGTTTGCCTCTCTCTGAGAAAAATGTCACCTGATGACAAACGTTACCGATAGATCACACATTGCTTAGGAAGTATAAGATAGAAATGACTGTACCGCCCAGTGTTTTTTTCAATGAGCACTAGCACTGTGCACTTGAACTGAGAAGTATAATTTGAGTGTCCTTCCTTGGCAGAAAGTCATTCCCTTCTCAACATGCCACCCTGGCAGCCTTTGCAGCAGTGTACATTTCGGTGAGTAACCAACTCTGTTCAGTTTCATTTATACAAGACAAAATTTAGAAATTAATTTGCTGTATATTGTAAAATCATGTGTTGCCCAGTTATCTTGGATGGATGGATGTTTTTATCCTACCAATCTAAAAGCAAAATAAAACTACTAATAAAGCTAGTTTTATTGTAGCTGTTAAAGAATAAGGAAAAGATTCAACTGCTTCATATCCTTTGTTAAGAAGCAACAAAAAGTGTTATGTTAAAGTATATTTGATGCCTCTTATTATCCTCATATAAAACGCAGTGTTTGTCTGTCTCACAGAGTGATATTTTAACTTACCAGTCAAATTAACCTTTATGTATGCTGCCTTTTCTTTATTGCTGTTTTCACTTGATTTGCTGCTTTTAAACTTGAGGCATTAAGGGCCATACATCCATGTGATGTAGTTTGATTTCACCTCCGTAGATTTGCAGCATGGATGAAATGGCACAATCACTCCCAGAGGCCTTCAAGGTGTTACTGCAAAGCAAGTGAATAAAACCCATCAGTCGCTAGCAGAGAACTGTGGGACATGCTGCAGCAATCACAGCTGATTTCACACTTCTGAGCTGTAGCATTTCTTCAGTATGGCCTGCAATGTTTGTACAAGTGACAACTTACTTGAAGTTTAAAAAGTAATTCCATCATTCACGCTGTGAAAATCAGAGGAAAACAACAGTAACGACCAGTTAATGACATTAGATAATAGTATTGTTCATGTACTGGGAGCTTGCCGGTATTTATTCTGCCCGGAGAAAGGCCAAAATTTGGAATAATACTGATGAACCATCTCCACTTAATTTTTGTGACCTCCCTGACACTATGGCACTCAGTTGGAGAAATGGCTCTCTAAAGCATCTGGTGGTAGCATTTGTTGGAACAGGTTATTGCGTTCATCTGGCATGACATCTGGCTTCTGTATTTCACAAGCGGTGGCTCCTTAGTCACATTTATAGAACATTTGGATGCTGATTGGGAACAGTATTGAGGCATAAAATCCTTATCCTAATTGATGTCAATAAGCAACACTGCCTATGTTTTTGGAAATCCACTCCTTGTGATTTCAGATCTTTCTACAGTAAGTGAGCAAATTTCAACAGGGCTGTAAAGGAAAATTAAATCGATTTCTTGTAATATTACTGTGTACTAGTGATCTATATGTAAAAGAAACAATGAATGTGAGGAAGTAAATCCTCTTAGGTACATTTAAGTTTCTTCAACTGCTTCTTCATTTCTTTCTTTTTCAAGATGTACTTCAATTCTACGTTAACAGACTCCTCAAAACTTCTTAAACCACTCTTGGTCTTTGCCTTTATCATCTGTGGAATTATATGCGGTCTGACTCGTATCACCCAGTATAAGAATCATCCAGTTGATGTTTACTGTGGCTTTCTCATAGGAGGTGGAATTGCTCTCTATTTGGTAAATATAATAGTTAAGTTTTGGCAAATAAAACTGATAAGGCTGGAATAAGAGTACTGGTAATTTTTATGAAAACTTTTCATCATGGTCACATACCATAATTAGAAATGTAGTCAATATGTGTTAAGATGATGAGTTGGGGATAATCACTTTAAAAGCAAAACGGAAAAAATCAAACAAATATTTCAATGTAAAGTGCCATAACAGTGCACAAAGTGGAATATAATCATCTGGCACTGGATACAGAAATAGCTCTAACTTTATGTGCTTTATTAAATACTTAAAAATACTCATCTTTTCTAATCCACACTTAAGAGCATAACACGAGAAAAACACTTGATTAATTGGTATTTGTTGCTGACCTGAGTTGATGCTGACAGTGTTAGCTTTACAATCTCAAAAAATGATTGAATTATGAGCAACTCAGCTGAGTGAATTTCTGAATCTGCAAGAAATTAAAGGCAATGCTATACACTTGTGATTCTTTGGAGTTCTTAGGCAAACCGTGCAGGGGAAACAGGATGGTCAAATTAGGTTATTCCTATGCTTTTCCTTTGTACTGGGTTGAAAGAGATGGAGCACCTTGGAAAGGGTCCTGTAAGGAAGCATGTAGGTCAGGCCTGTTTGTATCTGTCAGTAGGAAGCTCATCAAGCACTTGCTTTTGCTTGCTGCTCTCAGTATGTCTCCAGCAGGAATTCCGCTGCCCTGGCTGCTCAGAGAGCAACGCAGGTGCCTGGGAGCAATCAGAGCTTCTGCTGACACCACTGCTCGAGTGTGGGCAGGTGAACAGAAGAGTCTTTACAGCCAGTGGGATGGTTTTACCCCCGGGAAGTCAATGATGAATTTTAGTATAATACTAAAATAAGTTCATTTCCTGACCCTCTTTTTTCTGTTATAACATAACCTGAGGTACCTGCAGATGGTCTGCAAAGGTGATCAGGGAAAAATGTCCTTCACAGTGGCAGAAGAAACAGCAGTCAGGGTAATAACAGAAACCCCATGAGCTACTAAAGTCAGCTTCTATGACTGCACTGTGAACAGAAAGGCACTCTGTTGAGAATATTATTTCAAGTGATTCAGCTGTTGTAGATTTACTTAAATGGAGCTGTTGTCCCCATGTTTGAAATGCACAAATAAGTATGCTTTGATAGGTCTTCATGTACTGTTGCGTGATATCATACAGCAGAGAGTATATTGTCCTGGGTACCCAGTACTCAGTAAATCTGCCCTGAGAACTACATACCAATAGGAGGAGGGGAAGGGAAATAATGTGAAACTAGAAATAATTCTGAAAGGAGTGTAAAGAACAAGTAACTCAAGTGATTGAATCAGATATTTGACCCTTTCACCGAATACCCTCAGTGGAGTCTTCTTAAAATGACAGCATTTTATAGCGAGTCTACTGATTAGGAAAATGTTGTGTAACTAAATCTTATTACAGTGCTGCACAGCTTGGAAAGCAATTGATTTAAAGCTGATAAATTGTTCTATGATGTAGATATTGTATTACATGGTTATTTTGCAGTAGAAAGGGCAGAATCTGCTAACAGCAGAGAACAACTCTGTTACAAGCAGTAACAAGATTCAGTAAATCAGAGTAGACGGTAGTATAGTTGTAAAATAGCTTTGCCTAAGAGACTGCAAACATCTATTTTGCTATTTTTCTAACAAAACATTATTTCTGTAGCTGTATCTGCTGCTTGATAAAAAGAAGAAAGACCATGGAGGCTAAATCTTTACCTCAACTATTTATTGCCATGAATAATATGCCCTAGTTATCCTAGTGAGACTACTTCATACATACTTAGAGGTACCAGATTGAGGACAGAATTTGGACTAAGGCTATACTAGTGAGGAAAGGAAAGTAAGCATACCCATCAATTTACCTGGAGTAATTATGTCACTGAATTCTATTTAAAAGCTAAAGAATGTAATTAAAGTACCTTGAAATGTGTCCTTTTTAACTTTCTTAACCGATTGTTGATGCTTCTGTCCAAATATCAGGGCCTGTATGCTGTGGGGAACTTCTTACCAAGTGACGAGAATGCGTTTCACCCAAATTTTCACAGAGAACCTCTAAGGTCTTTGACAGACCTTAGTCAAGATGCCAACAGAATCCTGCCAGGAAAAAATGGTGGCAGCAGCGATGGCATTGTCTCTCACCGTCCGGAAGGCATCCTGAATAGAAACCACAGAGATTCAGGGTCTCTGACCAATCTCAAGAGAGCAAATGCTGATGTAGAAATAATAACACCACGAAGCCCAATGGGAAAGGAAAACATGGTTACTTTCAGCAACACCTTGCCAAGAGTCAACACACCATCCTTGGAAGATCCAGCAAGACGAAATGCAACAATACACGCATCAATGGATTCTGCCCGTTCCAAACAGCTGCTGTCCCAGTGGAAGAACAAGAATGAAAATCGAAAGTTGTCCCTGCAAGTAATAGAGACCGAATCTGGCCAGTCACCACCAAGGGCTATCGAAATGAGGTCGAGCTCAGAACCCTCCAGAGTGGGTGTAAATGGTGATCATCATGGCCCAACTAGCCAATACCTGAAAATCCAACCTGGCAGTGTACCAGGTTGTAACAACTCAGGTCTTACTGGCGGGCCGAGGGTCTCTATTCAGTCCCGTCCTGGCTCATCCCAGCTAGTACACATTCCTGAAGAGACTCAGGAGAACGTGAACACATCACCCAAAAGTAGTTCGGCTAGAGCTAAATGGCTGAAAGCTGCTGAGAAGAGCGTTGCATGCAGGAGCAATAGCCAGCCAAGAATCATGCAAGTAATAGCCATGTCTAAGCAGCAAGGAGTGCTTCAGGGCAGTCCAAAGAGTTCAGAGGGAAGCACAGTGACCTGTACAGGAGCCATCAGATATAAAACCTTGACAGACCATGAGCCAAGTAGCATTGTTAGAGTTGAGGCCCATCCAGAAAATAACAGACCTGTAATTCAGATGCCATCAGAAGGCGAAGGAAGCGGGTCATGGAAATGGAAAGGTCCTGAAAAAGTCACTCTTCGTCAGACATATGAGCTAAATGATCTTAACAGAGACTCGGAGAGCTGTGACTCCTTAAAAGACAGTTATGGGTCAGGTGACAGGAAAAGAAGCAACATAGATAACACTGAGCATCACCATCACGGAATCACTACGATAAGAGTCACACCAGTGGAGGGAAGTGAGATTGGCTCAGAGACTCTGTCCATTTCTTCTAGCCGGGACTCAACACTTCGAAGAAAAGGTAACATCATTTTAATCCCCGAGAGAGGGAGCAGTCCAGAGAACACCAGAAACATCTTCTATAAAGGCACATCCCCCACACGCGCGTACAAGGAATGAGAGGAGACATATCAGCTGGTCCATACCACCACAAAGTAAACACATCTTGACACAGGTTCTGCTCCCTTTGTTTTGAGCTGATATTTACCTTTATGTGCCAAATTATTGACCAGCAGCCCAGCATTGCTGATGTGCAATGTGCATGAGCCTGTGAAAAGCATGTGGTGGGGGGAAAAGCACAATGCCAGAACTAATGTGAAACATTTTCATGCAGCTTGTTTCTTCAGATTCAAAACATTTATCTGAGGGTGATGATGTCAATTAAAACAATGGTCTTGAACACAGACACTGTATTTCCTGAATGTGCCAACTTTTTATTTTATATTTGTGTGCAAAATTGACTGACTTTTTCACAGCAAAGGCTGTATCAGTGGTATATATTCACCTTTGCAGAATTTGCACCAAATCTTTAATACAGGATGGTGCTGATGATAACTTTACATGTTTTGAAAAATTGCATACTTATCAGACTCTGCAAACATGACATATTGATGTGCAGTTACTTTACAAGTAATATTGCTAATACTATGATGACGCTGGCTGCATTCATTTAGCGTAGGAAATATTTACAGCTTTGTTATAGTGGATCTGTCACATTCAAAGATTGCAAAGGTTTTGTGTAGTTCTTTAAGATGTCTACTGCAACAAAAAATGTGTGGGTGACATTCCATTAGAATGGAATGACTATCTATTTTGAATAGTTTTGCTGCTACCGCTCAACTTTTGTTTAAGAACAGGTGCTACTAATGAAGAGGCTGCTTCTTAGTGGGCTAACTTGTAGAATTGTTTTAAATTACGTTTTTTAGGGGGTCTTATCAAGTACTACAAGTAATTCAGATTTTACATTTTTAAACTTCTTAGTCCGTCCTTCAGTGACCCTTCCATTTTTCTATTAGTTTTTAAACAAATAACGCAGGACACCAATAACTGCAAGACGCGCAAATGTGAAAGGTGAGCCATGAGTAAATAAAAATAGATGGCAACTTTCCTGATCAGCTTCCAAGGAGACAAGAATTAATATCATAGCTCACACTTAGAAGCAGTCATTCACCTCGCTTGCTTAGTATGCCACAAGAACAATCACAAGTTTCACCCCAATCACCATCACGTAGGGGATTTGTGCTTCACTTTAAAGACTGGAATGCCTTGGTATTGCGGAATCACTGAACGAGTGTTGCATTGTGCCACCACTACAGTTCACCTCCCTTGAGACACCCTCCAGAGCCTTCTTAAGCATGGTATTTTTTTTCCCACCACTGCCACTTAAGAATATGAAAGGTCTCTGCACCTGAGAGAACATGAATTATTTAAACTGAGCTTTGAATATAATGAAAAATCTTGCCTGCTAAAAATCTCCATTGCCAAAAATTATTGAAAGGATAAGTTCTGAAAGGAATAAACATGGCATGTCCTAGAATGGGCATGCTAGAAGGAATGCCTCATTTCATTTGGCTCTGACTTTAACCTTGAAGGAAGCCAGGGGCAGTGCTCACCCACTGCAGCTCTTCATTCTCTCCTATTTCTACCTGAAGGAGAGCTACTCTCAGACACCTGCCAGCTCCCTTGGTGGGGGGGGGAAGGGAATGGCTTAGCAGTCTCCTCACTGAATGAGTAGTACCAGATCAGGTCTGTCCTCTGGCTTCTTGCGAGAAGTGTTTTGGTCTAAGTCCTCTTCTGATTTAGGGTATCACAGAACCAGATACATTCCCTATAGTCAGAACCTGTCTACAGATCCTAGCCCCCAGAACTCAAAGGAAAAGCCCACCCTACCCCAGCCTTGTAGGAGGCAGAAGGAAGAATCATCCTATTCAAGAAGATAAACAGCACAACACATAGACCAAAAAAAAAAGAAAAAACCAAACAACGAAACAAAAACCCAAAAAAAGACCTCAAAACCAAAACAAAATCCCAAACCCAACCCCAAACCTAAGTAATTTCACAAGTATGAGGATGGTGTTTGCGAGTCAATGGAAAGCTTTATATATACTTCCCAGTTTTACAGGTGCTCCAGGCTTACCTGAATGCTTGCTGTCAAGCCAACTGTGCCAAGCAATGCTTCCCTCACCTGCCCATCACCCAGTGCTGTGGGAGAGTGTCAGTCCTTAGGGAAATGACCACACTCTTTCTGCTATTGATACAAGATGACCCCATCATACTTAGGATGATTGGGAGAAAGTATTCTGCAGGTTACATGTAAGAAGCTACCCGGTAGGTTGCAGCATATTGTGTATGTTAAAGGCACCGTATGTTGAAGACACACTTTAAGGCACATCAGCTGGGAAAAATAATCGTTGCTACCAGGAGAAAAAGAAAAAAAAGTAATTTTTTTAGAAATAAGTTCTCAGATGCTAGTATTTACAAGTCAGGATTTGTTTGTTTTTTTTTTTCTTTTCAGAAGGATGTATCTTTAGTCCTTGGTGTTTAATATGAAATTTTGTACAAGATTCCTAGGAATTACAAACACTTGGACTGTCACGAACAAAACCCTTTGGATTTAGTTTAGTCTAGGTACAGGATAAAGCAGGTAGGATTAGCTTTAAAGGAATGGGTAAGACACAAACACTGTTGGCCTATCAATGCAGGGAAATAAAATGCAATCATTTGTTAGTTTGTAAGTGCAGGGGAAAAGAACATAAGTAGATGAACCTGGAAATAATGGAAAATTGAAATGGAGAATAATGGCAATAAAGCAAAGATTAGAAAATGTTCCCTCTGGCAATTTAGCTGTTTTGGAAACAGCAGGATTCCTGGTGGGAGTGTTTGTTCTTTATTCCTTGGTTTTAGTCAGATATATATTGGCATATATGTTGCTTTTATTACTCTAAAACCTGCTGCACTATTTCAAGTGCAGTGTGATATTTTTCCTAAAGTTTCCTATTTCTTAAGAAAAGATTTTAAAGCTCTTGTGTAATCATTGAAATTATGTTCTATACATAAATATTGATATATTCTTTTTTACTCAAAGTGCCAAAGGCTACTGTTTTTAATAATGGCTTATCAAATTATATTACGTTAGAGAGCAGAAATGTAATAATATATACATTGGAACTCAGACCTCTGCATGTATATTTGATAAGGAGCCTTTTGTAAAATTACTCTTTGTTTACATTCCACTGGTACCTTAATTTAAAATTAATCAAATAAATTGACAGGTGACGTCTTCTTAGTGTTCTGATTTTCTTACTTGCTAACAGGCACGAATTTCTTTGTTAGGCTGTGCTTTACTGAGAGAAGAAAATACTTAAAAATAAAATATGTTTTTAAATGAGAATTCTCTATATAAAGTATTGTGTTTAATAAAATGTTATGCCATGTTTTCAAATGGAAAATAATTTGTAAATTGCTATAAATGTATTTTGTTAAATAAGTACAGATCAATGCTACTGTGTGAGTTTATTGTGCTAACATCATGAAATAAAGATAAAATTCCCCATTGATGTTTGATTATCTCTGTGGTGAAGCAAAGTCTCATTCCCCCCAACTTATTTTTCAATATTAGGTATCTCATGATGTGTAAAAGTGGTCATCGGTGAGAAACCTCGAGGCCTTGCACAGTGGTAAGAATTTATAAGAAACAGTGTCCAAACTTGTCTCTAACCAAAAAACATTTTCCAAACAACCCCAAGTGAATTGGGAACTTCAGGCCATGTGAGGACGTGCCTGCTCATTCTGTAGCACCAGCTGCATTGCTAAGCCCCTAATGCCCCTAAACCACCTTGCTGGTGTTGGGTAGAGCTGCCAGACATGGGGAGGCTGGCCTTGGAATTGTGAATGAGAACAGGGCAGATGTCAGAGGCAAACCCGAGGGGACAGGCTCTCCCCAGGGGAAGAAGTTAGGATGCAAGAGTCAGCAGGTGTCATACAGCCTTTGCTGGCAACAGTGAAAAACATTATATGTAACAGCACAGTGTCAAAAGCAGTCTTACCTAGAAGCCACACAAGGCAGTGTGGTAAGCAACAGCAAGGGCTGTCTCCATGCCTGTCTGAGACACCCTGAAATGGCAACAGCAGGGCCCAGGAGCCTGAGGTGGAAGACACAGCTCTAGCTAGGGCATGCACTGGCATTGCCAATGGCAATAAGGAGCACAGGGAGTAGCAGAGCCCCTGCAATGCACAGCAGCACAGCAAACTGACTCTGAGAAGCTTTCCCAAGTGTGCCTAGGCCTTTGTGCAGGCTGCCCCTTTGTACCTGTGTGTCCTTGGAGCAGGTAACCTGCCGTGGCTGGGTGGCAGTGGGCAGCTGCTGTCACTGCTGACGCCAGCCAGGCAGCACGGTGCTGAGCGCTACAATGGCACCCACGTGCCATGCTCCCAGCCAAGGCACGCGGGGTGGGCTGGCATCGCCTCAAGCTGTGGTGCAAATCTGGGTCACTCAGCAATCCCTGTCCCCTGAATTTCATGACAATTTAAGATGGGAGCCCTCAGGCAAAACAGAATCAAAAACCAGTATGTTGTCTCTCAAAGAAAGGGAAGTGTCTGTACAGTTGTGGTACTGTTCCCTCTGTGGTGACAGAAGGTGCTTTCTTCTTGTGGCTGGCGCTGAAGACTGTCCTGACCCCACACATGAGAAGCCGGTTTCAGGAGAGGCCTCTCCTCTGGCCAGCAGCAGAAGCTGCTGTGGCAGTGCATTTTATGCCTTGAGAGAGGCTGTGTGAAGCATAAGGGGTGTGGCCCAAGGTTACGGTGTCCCACCCTCTGGGACATGTGTTGGTAGCCTGGGAAAGCTACAGACAGTGATGTCCCAGGTATGGCTCAGAGAGACCCTGTGAAGGATGCCAGAGAGTAAAACAGACAAGGGAAGGACTGCTGAAAGCTGACATCTAATGCCAGTCTGAGGAGTTCTCCCCTGGGAATGGCCCCTTCCATGGACCACAAAGGGGCCTAGACAATTAGTTCAAACATTTTAAAAGGCACATTTTAAACATCTGAATTTAGGCTAAAAACAAAGTTCCCCTCTGAAGGGTATATTTTATGTAAAGATTATAATACAGAACTTCATCTAAGATGAGAAAGTACCTTTACTGACAAACCTTGTCATATTCTGGCTACAGCAACAGTGCCACTAAATTAGGAGAGCTCACTGTGATCCAGACTGATGACTGAATGTGATCATGCAAAGGGGTTTTCAAAGGTATGATTGATTAAACTGAAACTTAAATCTATTTTGTGCTGGATTTTATAAGAGCTTCAGAGGCCTTGATATAAGAAGTCACATAAGACAAGACTGTACCAGAATCAGTTTGGTATAGATTCATGAAGACCTTTTGTGTGATGGATCAGTGCACACCTAATTTGGTAGGAACATTTTAAAGGCATTAGAACCCTTGCTCATAAAGTCACGAATAAAATCTTTTCACAAACCTCACAGCACAGGATGCATCAAACATGGGATAAAACTTCCAAGTGTCTCCGTACTCCACATTCAAAATGAAAGGGAGGCAACTCCAGCAGCAGGCATACATGTGCATAGAAACACACACAATACAAAGTTAACATGCTAAAGCCAGGGTTTAGAAGGAGAATGCTAATCCTACAATTTAAATCAAGGAACAAATTGTGGCAAGGCTGCAAATACTCTCTCTAAAATTTTTCTGCTCTGCCTGCCGTAATCTCTTCAGGCATTCCAAATATCATTTAATTATACCTCCCATATGTGAAATCTGTGATTTTGCCATAAAGGATAATACCAATCTTCAAATTCAATGGCTTTATCAGCACAGTCCTGCTTTAAAAAAAAAAAAAAAAAGCTGGGAACTTATCCAGAATTAAAGCAAGTCTGCTCAGTCCTAGAAAGCACTTCTCATGTTTGAGGAAAAAAAACAAAAAAAATTATCCCCCCCTCCAAACCTCTCCCTACCTTCAAAGTTCAGGTGTCATTCAGCTTTTTCCTACTCTATTACTTTTCCAATGCTGCTCAGAAAGAAATGGGAGTAATGGGGATTTGTGGAGCTGTCAAGGCTCTGCAGCTACTAAATGATGCATAAGGCACAGCTCTGCTCTCTCACCAAATCATTCAGAGGAGATTGGAGTATATCTGAGTGCAATGTGATCCTGTTTCTGCTCCTGCTTCAAACTGAGTTTGTGGATTACGATGTCTGTTCCTACCCTGTGCCGGGGCCAGAAGACTAGCTCTGCTAAGTGAATAACATCACGCAACTGGGAGCAATAGCTTTGCTCATTTTTACCTGTAAACTATATGACTCTGCTTTGTAAACAATACCCATATTTGAATTTTCTCTAAAACTAGCTATAATGTTTTTTTCAATTACTACAGGCTAGGTTTATCAACGTTCTCAGTATGCATTTTTTTGGGGTGTTCTTTCATGTATATATTGATGTGATAATCTTTGCCTGAGCTACATAACTGATCCTGTGGGCCAGTCACCCTGAAATTTGTTTGCTGTAGTCAAGGAGAGGTGTGGATACTTACCAGAGTCCAGTCGCTTTTTTCATAGAGCATCAGCAGGGGCTGAAAACTTGTGGATGGTATCAGTTGCAGTCTCCTCTGATACGTCTTGTCTTCCTGTAGCATTTAAGACAATTATCCTTGCTCTTATAAGAGAAGAGAGTTTTCACAGAAGTGATTCCAACATCCTTTATCTCCCAACACTGATTAAGCACCAGCCTGGCAGGGAACAGTTGCAGGCTTTGGCCACTTCTAGGTTTTTGTTTCCCGAGAACTACTATGGGCATGATGATAAACCAATGCCTCGGTTTACTATCAGAGAATAAGCAGAAAAACTGAAGAGAAGTACGTAGTTTAAATGATCAGGACAGCTTCATATAGCACATTCTGGTTGGCAACACAAAACAAATGTGCTGTGAGCTCTGTATGCCCAACAGATTGCAGACTTGTCTAACCTGCTAAACCAAGGCAGATCGTGGAAAGAGGTTTCGTAAAACGCTTTCATTTTTAATGAGATTTATGAAAGAGTTCTCCATTCACTAACTTCTTTTATGATGCAAGTGGAAGAATTCAGATATAAGTTAAAAAGCCCCAGAACTTACGCCTTACCCAAGAAAAGAAAGCGATTCAGGAGAAAGTTGAAGGTGCTTGACAAAATGGAAGATTAAGCAGCACCGAAAGAACAAAATCATAATTTTTAAATTTGCATGCGATTTTTATCAAGCAGAGTAGGCAGCTAATTAGTACAATCAGTGCTTTCTTAATTCCTCTTCAGTTATTCATCAAATAAATGAAGACTGGGTCACTGTAAAACAATTAATTTCCTTTATACTTAAGATACAAAATGTGCCTCGTTTACAAAGCCCTGAGACTCTTTTCATTGAGAAGGGTCAGGGGAGGAACCAAAGGAACTGGTGAGAATATATCTGAATCTGTGAAGTGGTACAGAAGCTACATGGATACTTTATGATATTCAAGATCAAATTTTTTGAAAATTACAGCAAGAGTAGCAAATCTAGCACTGGACGTGCAACTAACACAACCAAAATACTTCAGAACCTATGAAGGAGCATATTACCAGCCGAGCTCACTGAGTGGGTTTGTAGCGAGGACGGTGAGTTGGACGGTATCAGTTGTATGCCACTGTGCCATGTTAGACCGTACAAACAGTCTGTTGTTATAAAGGAAAACATGCAGAGAGACACAGCAAGAGATCTGCTGCCATAGAAACAGATGTAGCTGCTAGATATGCTGCATCATTGCTACACTGAGGAAAAACCATGGATCAGCAGTATACCACAGACTGCATCTAACTCGCATTGTTCAATCAGAATTTAAAATCTGAAACAGATAAATGATGATCAGTTATTATTTATAATATAATGCAGCTGCACCGTCTTAGCATACTTTCCAACAGGACTTAATAACTAGTGGAAAACTGGAGATGAAAAACTAAAAAATTAAGGATTAAGTATCATTCAGAAGCTTTGATGTGATGTTCAGAGTGCTTTGCATTCTCAGAAAAATGAAAAAAAGCTATAGTGCCCGATCATTCACTTCTTATCCAGACATTACTCCTATAGCAGTTAAAGAGTGCTTTACTTTTGCAGGTTTTGTTCCTATTTGCTAGAAAATGAAGCTGAAATTCCGTATTTCTAATGCAAGGCCATCTCTCCTGTTCCAGTTGATGGTACTTTCTGGTACATAAGGAATCCCTCTGACAGGACCATACACTCCAACAGTGCCCCTTTCATCTCCTATTACACCCAGTCTTGTTCCAGCCTTGCAGAGACTTACCAGTCTCTTTTCACCTGCAGCGCAACTGCTTCATGTGGAATCAATTAACATTTTAAACAAATAAAAATAAGCCACTGTCTAAATCACTGCAGAAACAGGATTTTAAAGTTTACTTTTAGAAAAAATTATAATGACAACAGTTCAAGGCTGAAATGTTATTTCTCTGTAGTCAGTATCTCATTATTCATAATTCTCTAGTATAGTGCAAATGTATTTCTGCTTTTAAATTATGCCAACATGGAGCTTTGGATTATCCAGAGAGAGTTTAGCACTGATATATAGCTGATATATTGAATTCTGAGCCCACCTGATTCTCACTTCTTAAAAGATTGGACTACATAAAACAAAGTAGTAGTATAATAAATTACAGGCAGAGATGTAATATCTGTTATGTGTATTATATTTAGGGCACAAGGATGACATTTGCTAGATGCTATAATCTCCTGCAACTGTATTAATCTTTACTGAGTGCTGCCAGTTCCTGGTAGAATTCTGATGTTATCACTTAAATAGGAAAAAAAATTGTATGTTGAAAATTATTCGGTTTCTCTCTCTTCTGTGAGACAAAAATAAAGTGCTCCATTTAAATGCACTCCTACATGGTTTTCACTGCATAATGGTACTCTGTGGCAGCAGCTTGCACAGTAATGCTGCTTTCTACTAAAAAGCGTGAATTGACCTTATGTAAACTGCAGTAATTGTTTCCTGCAGTAATGAAAAGATCCTTCATTTTTCCAGAAGAGGAAATTCGACTGAATTAAGGTGCTATTAATCCAGAAGTTCAGATATTTTCAATATTTACACATTTTTGGTACTAATACCATAGAACAACCTATGCAAACAGAAGCTTCTGGATGTGAACATCACAGATCTACCACTTAGGCATAAAGGTGTTGAAAGTACTTTATGTCTTTTTAGCATATACTTTTCAGATACATATTTTTAGATGTTTTGCTGAGCATCTAGTTGATTATATTGTCTCTTCACTGAACACAAAGTTTAAATCTATGTCTTCTACTCCCAAGTCCCTGAAAGGAGTCTTAAGAAAAAAACCACTTCCATTCAGGTTGGCCTTGTTTTCACTCCTTGAGAGTGCTTGGTACATATCAGAGTAATGAGTGCTTATTAAGAAGGTGAGACAAAAGGACAGAAGATTTGTATATTGTATGTTGTTTCTTTTCAAATTGTGATCTACGTCACCTTGAAAAGAATTTTAAAACCTCATGGTTCTTGGGACAGTGAAGAGTCAGTTACAATAAACAAGATCCTTTACCTATCGTAGTGAATGTTAAAAATTTCTGGAACTCTGCATGTTAGCTAACATAATCACTCAGTCTTTTCAGTGTCTGAAGTCCACTGGAACCAAATAAATCTGTCAAGATTAAATAACCTTTTCTATTTGAAAACTAGCAGGAAATCTTCTAGCTGTTGCTACAACTTACAGCTCTGCCCAGATAAGCAATCATAATGTCAAAATATGGCACACACATGGACACATATATGATTGATGGGTGGATTAAATTAATTTCTAAACAGTTTTAAAAAATAGAAAGAGCGTCCCAACAGAAAGAGGCACATTCCCTTGAAATTGCCAGAATTACTTATTAACTGCCAGTAAGAGACCCATTGCACTATCCTTAGTATGACTGTGTAGAACGTGGATTCAAACAGGCTGAGTGCAGCCCTGGCTGTCCTTGGTCCAGCATAAGTAGCCTGTGTGAGGCTTTGGGCTTTGAAAATTGTTAGCAGTAAGAGCCTGGGAAATGATAAACCTGGAGTAGTAGTAGCAGGGTCAGTGATTCACCAGCATGGACAAGAACATGGACAGAATATGAACAAGAGGGGAAGACAATGAGGTATGGAAATCTTTGCTGTCTCCAGCTTCTTCCATTCTCCTTTAATGCTCTTTGAAAAGTGGAAATCCAGGTATTTTTAGATTTTATACCGTCTATTACTCCTCATGTTCTAGAACCCTCCCTTCTCTTCTCACAAAAAACTACAACTCCATACAGTAGGTTGTGTTTACCCACTTCCTCCTTTTTACCACATCATTGCTTTTCTCTTTCCTTAGATTGCGCGTGTCCTGGGAAGTACAATCTCTTCCTGTGTTTGCCGTTACACAGCGAGAAAGATCATGATAGCAAGCTGTATAGGTGGCCAAAATATGTATGTTCAAAGGTGACCCGAGAGGCTAATCCTGCCAGACGCTGGTGTGCTGGCAGCCAGGACTCCAGGGAGGGTACTTCCTCACCCAGCACAAACTGCTGCACCACAGCCCACGCAGACGCTCTCGGGTCCTACTGTATTGGCAGGCTGAATCACCGGCAGCATTGTGCCCCTTTGTCTGCAGAAACAAAAGTTGACTGACACACGCTTCTAGAAGGCTGATACTTCTTCAAGGTACCTATTGTAATTGCTCTTCATTCCTTCTCTCCCTTCTAAGAAAGAGCAAAAAGACTCTGCAGGAGCAAAGTGCGAATAATGTGCAGTTCCATCATATTTAGCTTTCAAACCAGGAGTGTCTTCCAAAACAGATCAAATAATCAGCACTAACAAAACCATCAAATCGAGCAGTGGCTAATTATTAACCCACACCATCAAACAAAAGCAGCAGCATTTCATCTCTCCCCTTAGCATAAAAATTCAAAACTGTGAAATGAGAAATGTTCTAGCTGGAACCTCGCAAATGTCCTAACCCCATCTCTCACCAATCTGTCTTTCCTGCCTATCAAATCCAATTGACTGACAGGCAATTTGTATGAGCCTTTGTACTATGTAAGCTCCAGTAACTCCTTCTTTAAAAAGCCTTTCACTCCTGCTCACTGCAAGAGGTGAAAAAATGTGTCTGTGTGAAGAAAGCAAGCAAATTTGGCAGAAACGAACCCATCAACTCCCATTAGCCCTACTCTTAGGTGTGGCCGCCGGGATGGGCCAAAGGCCATAACTGGCAACTTTCTCATTGTTTTACTTCCTCTCTCAAGAGATAGTGACGAGATTTTATTGGCCCAATTAACACCTAAGTCCCATCAGACTATTTTAGATCAGGTTAAGTTGAGATTGTTCGGACAGACACAAGGTACAGATACAGAGCTAAAAAATATTGAGAATGACACACTCTTTGACATTAATTGGTCATTTCTTCAAGGAAGAGGAAGGATTATTTCTCTCTCCCCTTTTCCCTAGCAACTGCAAAAATTTTGGGTTCTTTTTCATTTATAGAAGAGCCCTGATTTCAGGATTGCCAGAAAATAGAAGCATCTGCTTGTAACCAAGGCATCTTCTGAATAGCACGGGACCTTCAGTTAAAAAACCCTGAGCTTTTTAGACCTTATGTCTTATTATGGCAATTATTTCAGATAAAAGAAAATTACAAAGCCTGAGGTATGGGAAGGCTTTCATCACACCATGGAGTGCTCATATTATAATCCATCTCCAGGAGAGAACTTGCTTGACAAATACTATAAATGGGAGCCTCTGTAAGAGGATAAATAATTATTTGTCTGCTGATAAATTCTGACAGATCATCTTTCCTATGCAGCTTGAGTGAAGGACATAATCAGAAAGTCCTTGACCTGTTAATGGTTTAATAGCACTCTAAATCCAAACTACCTTGAAAAACACTGAAAGCTTTAAAATGTTATTTTACATTTTCCCCTTTTTTAGCAAAGTAGTATCAATGAGCTCTATGCATCATATTGATATTGTATTGAGGGTGTTGTAGTTTTTTTGTATAGTTTTTATAATTTTTCACTCAATTAATGTTTAGCAGAGCTATTTTCATTCCCACTCAATTCAGCCTAAATTCTCAAGCAGTGCTTTTTGTCAGGGTGGTTAGCCAATGTCTCAGACAGGGTTAAAATGAATGAACATTAGTTACTTAAATGAATATACAAAATTTCTTACCAACTGCTACACTTGTTCTTTAATTCAGAACCATTGTGGGAATTTCAAAAGGACAAGCAGGTAATATTGAAGGGAAAAGGAAAAAAAAATCTGCACCCTTTAACCATAATCCCATTATGCAATCATGGCTGGAGACTCCAAACCAAGAATGTCAGCTAGTCACATTCCTAACAGAGATTGAAGAAATTTCTAGGCAAGGCACTCAGGTGACTACACAGGTACAAGTCATTAAATAGAACTTAGAAATGGAAACAGATTCAATCTCCACAGCCTCTTTACTTCTGTCCAGACAATTTGCAGAGAGAGGAGGTGACTAGTGCTGAAGAGGAGCGAGAGAAGTATTCCTCCTTTTCTGCCAGACCAATTATTTTATAATCACTGTGCTGCTGAGAGTTTGGGGCCTGCTGTGGTAGTAGATCTGAAAAATCAGAATAACACACCTCTAGTGCACAAAAGGATAATGATTTTCAAAAGATTTAAAAATGCACGAATGTCTAACAACTTGTATCCTGAAAATCTTCCACTGAATCCATGGGGGGAGGCAGCTGCAAAGTAATAACAATTTTAACCACGTAAGATAGTCACATTTTTAAGATATTTATAGATATTTTGTGGAACAGATTAGGGTTTGGGGTTTTTACCATTTTTGCCATGAAATGAAACACATAAAATAAAATTAAAATGAACCCTCCATGACAGATCTCTGAAGCATAATGATGCTAAAAATAAAACGTTACCAGGGAAACAGAGTGGAACTGAAATTAGCGATAGGGCCTGATCTAAAGCCACTGAAATAAAATGAGAACAGGATCAAACTACACTGAAGAAAATAAATCAAAAATGAAACAGTCATTCAACAACAAAAGCTTTATTCTGTTTGTATCTCTGGTTATAAACCAAAACCAAAATAAGAATCCTAGTGTGGCTTTTTTCAGCTGTCTGAATGTCCTCATATGGGGGCTCTGTGTGTGTGTGTGTGTGTGTGAACAAGACTCTCAATATCTCCTGAGCACCAATAGACTACAAGGGGTCCCCAGCCTGCACTGCACTGATTTCTCCCTCAGCATAAGAGCCCATAAGTTGAGTCAGTTTTACATAACCAAAATTTCATCTGTTCTATCACTTACGTTGGCAACTCTTCCATCTTATGTTTTTAAACTCCTTCTAGAGAAAGTTAAAAGGTGGGAAATTATTCAAGATACGTTTCATTAAGAGTCTAGATGCTCTAATTTCAGCAGACAGACACATGCATTCATAAGGAGCATAGAGTCACCTACCACAAAGTTAAAAACCTACAAACTCCTCTATTTCTGAAAATGTTAGTCTACTGCTATAAAATGGCCAAATAGCTATTTTCAGACAGAAGACATTACTTCAGGACTAAATTATTTACAGAGGAGTACAATGACTCCAGACTTGACATCTCCATCCTACATTTGTTAATTTTATCACCAATCTCAAGCTTATTTCCTCACTTCACCCACATCTTCACTGTGGTATTGGTATCATATATCTCTGCCACGATATCCATTCCTACTCAGTGATGGCAGGAAGGCTCCCCTGTTTGTGTTATTGATCCTCAACTAAAGAAATCTTAATGTTTACATACTCCTTCAAAAGAGCAAAAGATTAATTCACACCAAAGCAACTACCTGGCAGCTGAGCATTATTTTCTTTAAAATATTATTGATTGTTTTTTTTCTGAAATGGGACGGTCTCACAATATAGGTGAGAATGAGTGATTTTTAATGGCTATTCATTTTACTCATTTTTGATTCTTGGTTCAGATTTCTATTTCCAACCCAAACACAGCTCAGTATTATTGGTAATATTAATCATTTGCTCAGAGCTGTCATTGTGAACTAAAACTTTTCAGGCTGATGCCCCAGGGTTCATAAACAAATTTGCAAACTTAAGGGTAAATACTTGAGATGCAGAAAATTATAATGACCCGTAGTTCACATTTAGATGGGGAAACAAATGTATATATGCATAAATGGTGATTTTACAGGTATTTGTAGTCTATCTACATCAAATTAAATGAAGTTATTAAACGTCATCAGCCTGTTTTCCCTCCTATACTTTCAACTTATGCAGATGACTGCAGGGCATTTCCTCTGAGTGGTAACTCCCATCTGTATACCCTGGCTCAACACATACAAGCCACATAAAAGACAGAGGGTCTTAGATTACTTTTATGAATTTCAAGATCTTCCCCACAACAATGCATATTTAAGACTGTAAAACCTATAGCCCCTTAAAATCTTTTAAGAATACTTTAAGCCTGCCTTCAATTAGCTTATTGTTGCTAATTGCAATGCGAACTTTTATTTTTACTCACTGTTAAGAACACTGGCTTTTCAGTAAATAATGCTATTGAACAATTTCAAAGTTTGAGGACCTGGCCTAGATTCAGTCTCTCTAAGAACAGGTCATAGAAGTAGGGCACATCAGACTGGGCTCCCAGCAGGGAGAGGGAAATACATAATGACTTTTTTGAGGAAATACAAGCAGTTCCACCTGGCTCGGGTTCATTTCTGTAGAATCAGGCAGAGTAGCAGGTGACCTGCCTCAAATTCATAAACTCAGCCTTTGATTTTCAAGGGCACACAAGGATCTGCATTTGAAAGTAGTCATCTGATGTTTAGCTTCCTGGCACCACTGTAAGTGGCTGTGTTATATAAAAAACCTCAGAGAGATATAACTTGGTGATAACCAATGTTTAGCTTTTTCTGACAGAGATATACCTGAATTTCCCAAACTTATTATTGCAAGTGGGATCACAGCAACTGAAACAAAGTCTTTCATGGACTCATTCAGACTGGAAAGGACCTCTGAGTCCAACCACTAACCCCTCACTGCCAAGGCCACTGCTAAACCATGTCCATAAGCGCCATATCTACACGCCCTTTAAATATCTCCAGGGATGTGGTGACACAGCCACTTCCCTGGGCAGTGATTTCCAAGCTTGACAACCCTTTTGGTGAAGAAATTTATCCAAATATCAAATATAAACCTCCTCTGGTGCAATTTGAGACCATTTCCTCCCATCCTATCACTTGTTACTTGGGAGAAATGACTGACACCTACCCAGCTCCATTCGGGTACTTGTAGAGAGCAATAAGGTCTCCCATGAACCTCCTTTTTCTCCAGCCTAAACAACTGCAATTCAGTAAGCTGCTTCTCATCAGGCTTGTGCTCCAGGCCCTTCCTCAGCCCTGCTGTCCTTCTATGGATGCTCTCCAGCACCTCAATGCCTTTCTTGAAGTGATGGGCCCAAAACTGGACACAGCACTCAAGATGTGGCCTCACCAGTACCACTTACAGGGGGACAACCCTTGCTCTGGTTCTGCAGGCCACACTATTCCGGATACAAGCCAGGATGCCACTGGCCTTCTTGGCCACCTGGGCACACTGCCAGCTGTTGTTACAGAGACTTCTTGCCCCATGATGCTCCCAGATCTGGTGCCCAGACTGGACAGCTGAACAATATAGGTCCATCACACTACTTTTCTTTTAAGTGATTTCTGTCCTTTTAGTTACATGCTGAACCCAAGGAAATAGTGGCCTTGATGGCAGACACCAAGGTCTGTCATTATCACAAGGAAAGTTAATATGTCACCTTCATGTCAAGGCAATATTAAAAAAGAAAATGCACACCTCTGTTTTTGATGTTTTTCGACGTGTAAATGAGTATAGCAGTGACACCTCTATGTTTTATTTATAAAACATAAAGCAGAGTTAATCTTGAGGATTATTCTGAAGCATTCGAACAGCATTTTGTTGAAGTAGGCAGTCTACTATCATGTTATAGAGCACAAAATAGCAACATTTACCTTGAAAAGTTCACTTGGAATGGCATCAGGATTGAAAATAGCAAACCTCTGGCTCTAGTGATTCCATTAACAGCTCACTTGTTATTTCAGTATGAACTGAGTTAATTTCTCTTGTAAAAAAACTTATTTTTAGGAAAAAAAAGGCCAGAGAAGAAGAATTCATTCAAAATATATACATTCCCAGTTGTAGTTTAGAGTTTATATGTTTGCTACTTTTATTGTTATTCATTTATTATTATTTTATATATTATTTTATATATTTAATCTCCATTATTGCAAACCTGAACTCAGTCTAAATGATGTTCAAGCATCTTGCAGACTTTCACTACCCTAAATGCAAGTGCAGCTGCTGAATATGTCAACGAAGCCAAATGGCAGCAGCTGTCTAGATTGCACTCCTGGAAAAGGCTACTGGAAAGGCTTATCAGAAAGAAAGAGAAAATCCCATGATACCCAGCTTTTATTCTCTGAATGATTTTTAAAATCCTACACTGCAATATAGTGGGAAAAGAAGGCTTACTGAACCTGATAAAAGCAGATTTCTGGTTGAGATCAAAGCAAAAGTACAGTCAGAGTTGGAGTAGCTTTGCCTCTGCAAACAAGCTCACTTGATGATGGAAATATCTCCTGTATGTTCACAAAATGGTCTGAGGAAAAAGAGCTGATTTCTGAAACAGACTGGACAGTTTGAGAGGAAAGGCATTGATTACTCATTGAAAAATGTCTCTTTCTAGGCAGCTCTGTAGCAGCAGCCTGGCTGGTGGCAGGACAGACAGATGGCTGCACATCCACCTGCAGATCGAAATAATTGTATCACCAAGGATTTCTGAGTTACACACAACAGCACAATACAAAACCAGCAACTAAAATGTACCCTCCTACAATTGTACCAACACATTTTTATGGATGCTTTAGCTGAAATGTAAGCCTGGCATAAAGCACCCCCGGTGTTTGTGATTACCAGCTGGCTATTACAAGAGACTTATATGACTCAACATTTCTGTGAATCCAGGAGTCACCACCACTCCTCAGCATTCTCGAATTTGTAACTCAGTAAAACAAAGCCTATGAAACTTCATCTTTGCCATCAGCTCTGGCTGATACACTCATCTAATGTACCATATGCAGATTTCCTGACATCCATCAAGTTCTTGGAGACTAAATAATCCTGTGTGCTTGTGCATGTTGTAATCAGGACTGACTGGAGCTTCAAAGTGAAAATCAAAAGTGCTGCAAGAATCAGTGCTAGAATGGCTTGATGGAGAAAAATATCTCAGGATATGGAAGACCAAGCAGAAATATCAATACAATAATGTAGGAAAAATCTCAACTGCTCAACGCATCATGGTTCAGAGGCTTCTCAAACACCTTTGTGGTAATACACAGAGCCTGTTGCAAACTGGGTTTAGTGCAGCCATGTTGAAGGGCTGTGATTTCCTAAACCAGAGCCACCTTTTACAAGCATCTGATTTGAACCCTTGCAAAAACATCTACTCTGCAATTTTCTGACATGTTTTTATGCAAATTATTATCATCTACAGTTTGGTCATGGATAAAACCTTTCTTCTTCAAAGCATACAGCTCTGCTGCTCTTCTATTCTTGCTATTCTGTTCTAAGAAAACTGCAGCTGCCACTATGAATACATTAAGGCTTCATAAAACAGCTGTCCTTAAATATCTCATCACACCTCTCCATAGACAAGTGTGGCATAAAGCCATATTTCTGTTTTCATTCTTTTCATCCATGTCAGTTACAGATTAGCAAATTCATACAGACATTTTTGTGATAAACCTGATGAATCTTGTTACTCTTGCAATAACTTTCACTTCAAAGTGCAATTGCAAAGCACCCAAAAGAAAGAAACTAGAAATAAAAATTAGCAAAGCAGACATTATGTTTCTGCATGGTTCCTAACATTTAAAAATGCAGACTCCTTTAGGATTGCATCAAAATATTAATGTTAACTTCCCTTTTTTATTTCCAGATGAGACCTCGTTTACAGATTCTCCTGCAGAAAGCCTCTAAAAGGCAAGTCGGGAGACACAAAACATTAAAAGGCTGTGTTTTATGTCTCATTTGAAGCAGCAACACAATATTAAAAGCAGCTGAGTGCCTGAAAAATTAAGGATTTACAAGAAAATTACTTCAACCAGTTACTGTTTAAAAGACAAAGAATGATCAAAACATAAACTAGATTAAAAGCAAATATAATCTGTCCATTTCTATGACTGCTAACATATAAAACTTATACAAATTGAAGAAACAGTGCGAGTTTTTCTACAAAAACAAAGCAGATTTTTCTAAATCTTGTCTAGTATTTCCCTGCAAAATTAGACAGATTTGACAGGAATCCAGCCAGTTCTATTAGGAAAACATTAATGTGCCTGAAAATCTCAAAGAGAAACTATCCTAATCACAAATTTATGGCACATGTCACCAGTTCTAAACATCCTTCTAAATACACCAACTAATAACTTCATCGTTCGTGACAATGTGTCAACAAAATTGCACTTAGTATTGGAGAATAACCACAGACTGCAACGGTAGGGGAATGCATCTGAATTCACCATTAGGAGGATGTGGCTTATGCCCACCACAGGCCTTACCTCACTCACAATATAGGATGACCTACAGATTCAGCTTTAACCTTTCTAACATCCCTAATGAAATAAATTTAGCAATAAGGGGGACGGGGAAGAAAAAGGAAAAGGGGGGTGAGGGAGTTAACCACAGATCTTTAAAAATGGATGGAAGGTAGTGAAGGTAGCGAACACAAAATCCTCCAGTCTCCTGCTCAGACCCAGCACTGAGACTGCTAAAAGCGTAAGTTCCAAATGTATTTCCAGCAACCCTGTAGGCAACTTTGTATTAAAGAAAATGAAACGAACAAACAAAAGAGAAGGGTTGCGAAGAGAACATAAAAAGTTAGGCAGATTTAATGTTCTTACAGAAGTAACCTTCTAGCAACCTTCTATCTTGGTCTGGCCGACATAATCACTATTAGCTATTGTCAATGCAGAATACTGATTTAATGTGGGGTAACATGTCCTGTACTAATGTTATGTCCTCTTTCTTCCTTTTAATTTTTAGAAGGTGTTTCAGAATTGATGACACATGGCAAGAATTTAATGAGACACTTAATATCTTCATCATAGGTTTGTATCTTAAAATCATATCTGTCATGGGACTAATTTCTGCTGTTATAACTACAAAACTCAACATTTGTCATCTTTTAAAAGATCTTAGTTATGATTGAAATACAGTTTCTAACTGTAATTAGATAATGATAAAAATACTTCATATGTTTTACAACGGATTGATTGAAATCACATTTGCTTTTTCCTCTACATAGCAGAAAAACCAAAGCAAGATAGCATTCTCATATAACTGCTGAAAAGGTTTCTCTTCTGGATTTTTTTACTTGTCTGTCCATCTATCCCATCTTCATGGCCACCAGCTTCATCCTAACCCCTTGCTTTTGCTGGCAGTGTTGATCACGAGAGTCAGAACCATCATTTCCAGAACACATTTTCAGATGGGTTGTCATTCAATTCAAGGAACTAGCCATGATTTAAGGTTCCCACTTCCTAGCAGAATATTCCCACCCCATAATGTGAGAATGAAGAATTCTGTTTCTTTCACTTCAGCATACTACATTTCTTCTTGCTTTCCAACAGTGAATTTCACACTCGATTCACTCAAAACTTCAGACAAAACTATTCTAAACACTTCCTTCTTTCGCAAAAAAGTAATAAATTTTAACTCATAATGGTCACCTACATTACATATTACAAAAAACCCTAAAGACAACAAGTTTAATATATATTGGGGGTGGGGAGGAGGCGGGGAGGTTCACTGAAAACTTTTTTATAATTTTCTTGGGGTAATTTCTTGTGTTCTTCCTTTACATTTAGAGTAACACATATTCTGCTTGGTTCTAAATAAAACATGCAGTAAGGTGAGTTATTTCTTTGGCAGACCAGATGGCTAATTTATATATGAAATGTAATTTATAAAGCTTTTTAAGCACTTCCAGAAGCTCATGTAGATTCCATAATATATTTCCATAGATCTCAACCATGAAAGACAGGCTAGGGCCCACATACAGGAATAAACAGGGTACTGTGAAATTATATACAGAGGTAGTCAGGCATAAATCAGAAAATGATTCATAGATACAATTTTCTTCCATCAGTAGTGAAACTCTGAGTAGCTTCAGTTAAAGCAGCATGTCTAAAAAATCAGGACCAGAACAGTATTGCACACCATTTAGATACCTCTCCCTAACTGATTTTTGCCTTGAAAAATGAAAGTGCAGGTGTGCTTTGAGTATTTTGAACCGCTGTAGTCTGTCGTCCACTTTCCTTTGACAGAGGGCGAGAGTTACTCACATGTGGTCATTAAGCCACAGTATCTGACCTTAAAGTTAGAATTTACACAGCTGACAAGAAACTGTAGTGCCCAGGATGTAGGTGCTGATATCCAACATCCAGCTGCAAGGTGATTTACATCACAAAAAAAATCCAACTATAAACTTCTATTCCAACAATGTTCCCTGTATTGCCAAAATGAGGAAGTAATAATAATCGTAATACACAGCCTCCAAACAACAAGGTAAGTGAGTCTCCTTTTCCCTCCACTTTGCACAGGTCCTTTCACTGTCACACAGAAGCCATCAACAGTAACTAACACAGATTTTGGATAAAATTTTCACAAATGACTGCAAAAATTACAACATGTTAGAAAACCAGATGCAATGTCTGTGGGAACATCAAGACTTTCAATACTTCAATATTCCTCTCCAAAAATTAGGGTTCAAAATTGTGTCCAGTACTTTATGCATACAGTAATTTAGTACCCTGTCACATGAAACCTCAGCTTTGCTGAAAGAGGTCTTTAATACCTACTCTTCAGCCTTCTACAGTGAGAGCTCACTTACAACTGCAGTCTTTCCTGCAAACAATAACACTAAAAGCACAAGGCTGACAGCTCGGTAAGAGTAGGTGCCTGTCATATGCAATGACAGATAGTCATCCATCCACCCATCTATAATGACAGAGCCTAAAATTATTATTTTTTAAAATCATTTTATGTTGTTAAAATGTCTTACAGAGAAGGAAACATAATTTTAAAAAACCCTTAATGTTAAGAGTAAATTAAAACAGAGTTCTTTACAGTACACAACTTTTCTCAAATTCATTTGAAAAACTCCAGAACTCCAAGAAACAGACATTTTCTCTCCTGCTTTTGTGAGCCTGAAATGTGTTTTCCTTCTCTTCTTCATAACCACAGGAGTGATCAGAGCTAAAGTAATATTATATTAGATAGGCCTGTCTTAAGAACCTTGATTGTTTCCATCCAAGTCACTGTGAAATGGTACACGTAATTAACAGCCAAGTTGTTCAACATTAGCATTAAGCTACAGTGGTTTCCATCTGATTCTTTGCCCATAAAAGAACTAACAGTAGGCCTCCCAGCACTGGTCAAAGGGCACAGGATTACCATAATAAAATAAGAAAGACTTTTAAACTAAGGAGGGGTGTTGTCTTCAGTCTAAGTTGTCACAGATGAAGTATCTGATCCTAAAATATAATTGTGTTTGGGATGTATAACACTCTCTTTAAGACAATGGCTGGAGCAACTCCAAAATTCTCTCTGTGAAGGGAATAAAAATTCTGATCATGATTTTAGTAAGATTTCTTTTTAGAGAAACAGGAGCATTAACACTAAGAATAATATAAGCCTGTTTTGGGGAGCAAGGTTGAAGAGGAGAGTATTTGGGCATTTAAAAGCCAAGAGGTTTTAATCTCAGCTCCCTAGAAGAAAAATACTGCCCTAAAAAGCCACCAATCTATCAATGATAGCACTTACCCCACTATCTTTCATCACAGCTTCACCAGCAATATATGTAAAGAATGTTATAAGTAATCTAAGTGAAAAATGGAGAGGGAACTTTAGATACATCAGAAAGATGAAAAACCACAACATTAGGAATATGATTTAGGCCAGCTAAAAGTCCTGAAGTCTTATTTTTCATTAACAGATCCATCTAATACATACTAGGATATATAAGCTAATATGGAGATGCTGATTTTGATCAGAATAAAAGAAAAACTATTACTATATTTTAGTCTATAATTAAAAACAAAATTTGAGGTTTCTGCAAATACTAGCAAAGGCTTTTTGTGTATGTGTATGTGTATGTTTAGGGATGTGTGTGTCTGTGTCTCTGTGTGTGTATGTGTGTGTGTGGGTGTGTGTGTGTACCAACCTTGGTGTCTTAAGTCAGGAATAAATGCTCATTTAAACCAACCATAAATTGGAGTGTAACAATGACACTCCTATTTCAGTGTACTACCTTGCCATAAGATGTCCATGACTATACTACACTTCGCTGTGTGGTAGGAAAATAATGTTATTTAACATTTCAGTATCATTAACATTGTTTTAATACTGATACAACTTTGTACCAAAGCTCTGAAATCTTAACATGGAAGCCCACTTTCAGATATTTAACTAAGTTGATTGTTCTCCCAGCTGAGAAAACGCTCCACTTTTTCAGACTCGGGTTTTTGGCTGTGAAGCCAAAATTGTAAAGCACGAATGCCACATAGACACCTGGTGTCCAGCCTCTCTTTAAATATCCAGCTTGGATTCATAGTGCAACTAAAGATATTACATTTTAGCTACCAATTCTCATGAAGCACAATTTCATTTTCAAGAGCACTGGTTGCTTACACCTTCTATTGAATTTTATGAAAGCATTGAATAATATTTAGTTATTTTTTAGATACCTGAATTTGCGTTAACTTCAAAAATAAAGAACTTCAACTAAAGAACAACAAGAAAGGATTATCTGAGTTGGGAAAGATGAAACAAAGAAAGATTAGAATTATTTTACAGGATTTAATAATTACAGCACCTTTCTAGCACTTAGCAAATGCACAATGATTCTGATTCCCTGCTCAAGGAACCATATAGCCTAAAGTCATGGCAGATTTGTTTTTCACAGTCGGCTGTCTCAACAAGTTCCAATGAATTAATAAAATCTCTCCGTGCCGTTTCTTAAAAGAAGGGACCTATAGGCAGCTGTGAGTGTCCAGGGAACAGGGACTGGGAGATTTATGCTAATAAAAACTCACTCTAATCTTTAACACCCATAAGTGAGGATTTCCATTAAATCCTCTCCTTAATGTTTTAATTCTAAGTCAGGAGGAATAAATTCTGATCCATGGTGTCCATGACACAAATTTAATCCATTTGGAGATCAGGATTCATCACACCTACAAAACACTAACCATGTTACAGTGCGAAAGAGCAAAACTTTCATTAAGTAGCATTCTTTGGCAGAAAATTTGACATCAGTCTGTCTGGGAACCTCTAAGGTCTTATACTAGTTTATTCTATTTTGAAGAGAACCTATTGAAAATATAGCCAATGGAGCCTGACAAATTGCTGATGTACAATAACTTCTGTTATTCCACAAAGATAATAAAGCACTCCTTGAAGAAATCACCTCCTTTGTCACAACCAGCATGGCATTAGCATGGTGTAGGGCCCAAGGGAGCTGTAAGAAATGGGTCTGGAGGAGACTGCCAGAACTCAGCATTGCCACATAAACTGAGCACTGTACCTCAGAAACAAAAAATTTCTGAAGCAGAACACATTTGGTATTTTTGACACTTTCTTGTCCTACTTCACACAATCAGTCTCTTATAAAATGTATAAGCGCTCAAGTGAATGCTTAAGCAAGAGTCTGAAGCTTCACTTTTCTTGGAAGTACCACAATCTGAAAACAAGTGATGAAAAAATTATGACAGCTGATGGACTTTATGAATTAAACCAGCAGAGACTTTAGAGCTGATTTGTGGGTGGCCTTCCATAAGTAGGTGTGTTGCAGGCCACAGTATCTAGTACGCAATACACACAAAGAATACATCTATAATTCTGGCTCTTTTGTTTCCACCAGGAAGGATCTGAAAACTAAACTAGCAATTCCAGTAGTTACTCAGAAGAAAACACTGCAGGCAGTATCATGAGAAAAAGGGTTGCCTCATAGTACATGTCACAGGCCCCCAGGACCCAGCCTGTGTCTCAGGTAAGAGATACAGCAGTAGTTCATCTAGAAAATAGCTACAGCGAAAGCCCAGAGAAACTGCTGCTGTAGTGCTCAAGTTGCCTGCTTAGTGCAATCAGGTTGTATCTCATGTGCCTGGGACTGCCACACGGCCCTGCTCCCCTGTGACCTGCTGACAAGGCCCCCGAGGCTCTCAGTCCGTCAGGGTCTCCTGCTGCAGGATGCCTGCTAATCCGTACAGGTGTATTTGCTCCCTCACATTTGGGGTTCTATCTCTACCAGATCACCCTACACTTTCTACAGCCCACAGAAAAATGCAGGTTTTTACGGTGGGGACTTCTCAGCCCCTGAGCCCCTGCCTCAAACATGATAGCTGGGAGATCACCCCTCTCTCCATGAACAGTACCAGGAGTCTGTGGAGATCCAACAGCCCAGCCAGCAATTACATTAGATGATATCCCCTTGTTACTCAGCCCCTGTTTGCTGGTGTGTGCACTGATCGTGGACATCATTGACACATAGGTCATTAAAATG
Organism: Mohoua ochrocephala; assembly: GCA_013398855.1. Taxonomy (NCBI): domain Eukaryota; kingdom Metazoa; phylum Chordata; class Aves; order Passeriformes; family Acanthizidae; genus Mohoua; species Mohoua ochrocephala. The sequence continues at coordinate 421,412 of VZTA01026264.1, forward strand.
TAAGTGCCTAGTTAGTTATTTTAGAGGACATTTACTCATATGAGCAAAATCAAGGCACGTAGGGGGACCCCTGCTCTCTGCTACAGAGAATAGTACGTTCTCACCCCTATATTACTTTGAATATGTCAAGTATTTTTTGTATTCAACATATGGCTACTATCAGCACAGGCATAATCTGTCCAAGATAATTCAGCACAGTGCCAATGTGAAAGCTCTGACAGAAGTTTGCATTATCATATTTTGGTGACTAAACTGCTGCAAAGATCAATAAAACAGTGTGTCTGCTCAGTTTGCTGAAATAATTCAAAACATGCTAAATGTCTTATATTGTCTCCTTTTTTGAAATTAAACTGCAGTAAACAAATCTAGTATTGGTTGGCTCAGAAATGGATATAATGCTGAAGTCTGTAGTGCAGGTAGATGAGAAGTGTTTGACTAAATAATTTCAATTAAAAACATGGCATTTTCAGAGCTAAAACATTTTGTGAAAAAGAAACACTAACAGATTTCTCGGTTAAGAGAAGTGGAAAAATACCTATGGGTGTCCAAATAGCTTATGCTGCTTTTTCAAAACACAGAAAATACTATTTTTGGTTAGAATTTCTTTTTATGTCTGTACACATAAATTTAGAATATAAAATGAGGATAAGAAAAGAATTTAATATTTCAAAGTAATTTCCATTAGATGTTTCAAGTTTCCTGACCGCATTTTTCCACAATATAAGTTCATTAATATTTTAAAGGGCCCAAATTTCATTATGAGAAAGAAGGTATTTAAATAGTGAATATTTATAGGAATAGAAAAACAATTTCCTGCCCTGCTGTAAAGAAATTGTTTTTATTAAAAATTGCTTGGCTTGCTTTAAACCATGTACAAAATCATGCTTTTATTCACCCTAATTAATGCATCAGTAAATAAGAACTCCATCTCCACAATCATGACTTTCATGGCATAAATGTTATATGCAGGGGAGAAAATTGTCCCACAAAATCGCTTCATTTCCAGCAGGTAAGTTGCCTGTAGAGTACCTTATACGCAAAAAGCCTTTTAAATTGCTTGTCTTTTGTACTTCTGTAAAATGCACAATCACTGGGGGAAAAAAGAGGAGAGAGATAATGACAGGCAAGCTAAGTATACAGCAACTGGCAGGAAAATTTCTTTTCCAAATCCAACATATTTGGCAGGCAGGTCTATGGAACACACAGATTAGCTGGCATTTATATTGGAAATCAGAAGAATGTTCTGGTAACGAGTACAATCTTTTATATTCTGTCGGAGCCCAATATTTATTTTGTTCAGCCCAATCATCCATTTCTCACTTTCTGTTATTATTTCCTGAGCCCTAGCTAGAGACCCAGCTGGTAGACATAGCAACATTATAGCAAGGTAGAAGCACTAATGAAAGAGCTGGAAACAATAACAACGGCATCAGAAAACACATGGATTCACTAGTGAGGAAAAAGCATGGCTGAATTTCCAAATACTTCCTGGTTCATTGAATAGCGTGAGAGATTTAGATTTTAGAAATAAAAGGCCAACTCCCTGCCATCCATAGGTTAATACTTAATCAGCCCAAAGTTCTCAGCAGGAATTTTCCCACATGATGGTAATGAGCTCTATTAAAGACTTGGTGGATTAACTACATGGATTTTTAATCATGTCATATCTGTCCAAATCCATACGGTAATTTAATTTGTGTCCAACATACTATTTTCCCCCTCCAAATCAAGCCTTTTTCCTGCAAATAATTTTTCTTTGATCTTTTCACTACCATTAAAAAAAGATTTCCATACTGGAGTCTCCCACCACTGTCTGCACTTGACAGTGTGCCACCCACACGGTTTTGTGCAAGTGTTAAGCCTACAGTATTCATAAGTTCTGTAAACTGCGATTCAGAATATTTTCTACAGCAGATGTTTTTCCTTGCCTCTGCTTTCATATTTAGTAAGATTTTTTAAAAAATTAAAAATCAGCACATATTAAAAATAAAGATGATAGAAATATAATTGCAGCCAGCTGAAGACTGGAAGGAAAACTTCCATTCAAGGACATCTAAACAATCAGCATCCAGGTCTAAGCCCAGATGCCAAGAAGTGAGAGCATCTTCTACCCCCCCATTTTTACTTCCACTGAAATGATTAAGGGGGTGGGAGCTGTCTGATACACATCTTCTCTGCTTGCATTGCTCCAGTGTTTTGATGTGTGTACACAATGAGTGAACTTCTGTGTACAAATGAAATAATCAGAGAGGGGTCAGCATGTTCTATGTGTGCAGTAACATGCATGAACATTAGAATCAGTAGGTGGGGACAGTGAGGTTCCTGCTGTGCCCTCGTGAAAACCATTTGTTCATCTTTTTTTATATGATGAATCTTCAGGGTTTTTCCATTGAACTCACAAATGTTTAAAGACTACTGTACTTACTGCACACACTTCAGCACTCTCAAATAAACATGGTCACAGTGCACACATCACTTTTTTTTTTTTTCTGAGGGTGAGGGTTGTCAGCAAATCAGCCAGATTCTGTTGCAGGGTAAGCTTATGGTCTAAGACTCAAATCCATATGAAAATATATTGGAGTAGGGCTTATATATGTTACTATTTTACTTTCCCACTGTTTCATAACTTTGTTTAGTTAATGTATTGCTATATATCAAATTAATCCAACAGATATTGAATTTACTACATAAATTCAAAAACTCATGATACCACACTCAGTGCTGATTTAAGCAGTTGCAATTCATTAATAATAGATGTAGGAAGTCAGCCACTGGTATGTGACTTAAATTAATTTGTCCCACTCTGATTTCAATACCATTCTTTCTAATCAAAGATATAAAAATTTCAGCCCTGGAAGTAACCTTATTCCTTATTTGACTGTACATTTTTTACTGAGGAAAAAACAAATTTAGAGAGTTAAAATGTAAAGAACTACAAAGCAATCATTACTTTGCTATACTTGAGATCCTAATTTTAAAAGTCAGCCTTACATTCAGGTGCACCCAATGTGAAAGGGAAGCATTAAGGCTTGATTGATTGTGAACACATTAATACCTCTGTTATGAGAGGTGTTTCACCAACATCCTCCCATGCACACTTCACATCCAGACTGAATGTTAGTGTGAACAGAATTACAAATCCAAGAAAAATAAAAACTTACCTTTTAACATTTGATTTTGGTTTTGGTTTTGTTAGGTTTTGTTTGTTTGTTGTGGTCTGGGTTTTTTCTCTACTTCTTTTAAATTTCTTTCACACACACTCAAGAGCTTGGAAGAAAGAAAAAATACTGCATGCTCATTCCTCCCATAAAATCTGAATTTATGAAAGCTTGAGATTTAAAAATAAAAAATACTCAGGGATGCTTCAATGCATCTTATTCGATACAAACTGTTTCACATACTATTATGTAACATTCAAGAGGGACACAGGTGAAATAAACAAACAGTGCTTCAAACATATCTTCCAGTTCACCGGCAAACTGCCAGCGCCTGCAAGCAGATCATCGAGGAGGCAGAGCCAGGACCTTTACCCTGGTGCACAGCAGGAGAGTGAGAGGTGGTGGGGATAAGTTGAAACAGGAGGGGTTCAGGTTGGTTGTAAGGAGGGACTTTCCCTCTGTGAAGCAGGTACCCCACGGAATCTGTGCCATCTCCCTCCATGAAAGTTTTCAAGACTGAACAAAGCCCTGAGTAACCTGGTCTGAGTTGATGCCTAACCACGCTTTGAGGTTAGACTAGATATGTCTGTAACTTAATCATTGCAATAAGATGCCATCATGGTAAGGTCCTTCCTTTGCAGTTGTAAAGATTTGATCAAAGTTTTCTTCTCCGTACACAATTCAGTCTGTAAAGAGAGGCAATTCTCCTACTGTATTTAGCTTTGGTACAACCTCACCTGGAGTGCTGTGTGCAGCTCTGGACTCCACCATTTCGGAAAGATGTGAAGGTACTCAAATGTATCCAGAGGAGGACAACAAAGCTGGGGAAAGGGCAGGAATGTCCTATGAGGAGCAGCAAAGGATTTTGGGCTTGTCTAGCTTGGAGAAAAGGAGGCTGAGGGGTGACCTCATTAACCTATAACAGCTTCCTGAGGAGGGGAAATGGAGGGGAAGGTGCTGCTCTCTTCTCCCTGGTATTCAGTGATGACACACATGGAAATGGTTCAAAGCTGTGCCAGGGGAGGTTTAGACTAGATATTAGAGAGCACTTGTTTACTGAGAAGGTGGTCCTGCACTGGCTCAGGCTTCCTAGAGAGGTGGTCACTGCCCCAAGCCTGTCAGCATCTAAGAAGTTGGACAATGCCCTTAATAACAAGCTTTCATCCTTGGTCAGCCCTCAACTGGTCAGGCATTTGGACAAGATCATAATTATAGGTCCTCTCCAATTGAAATATTCTACTGTAATTCCAAAGGCAAAAGTTGTACTGGTCTAGTGATCTTAGCTAGGTCACTAGACCAGTACAACTAAGACTAAGCTAAAACTAAGCTTGTACAGCCAACTTCACCCATTTAGCATCACATCTGGTCACTTTTGCCATCTCAGCCCAAATATAGACACCCATCTGCAGATAACTCATGCAAAACAGTCCTTAGCACAAGTCCAGAGTGAGGCTTCAGTCATAACAAGAAAAATTAATCATTCTCCTTCTTGTACTTCCATGTGTAATTACTATTACAGACCTGAGCTGAAGGCAGTTACACAATTTATGTACAATTTCTCTCCCATGCCTTCAGTGTCAGCCTTAATTAACAGAATCCAAGAGCAACTGACTGCATTTGATTTCAACTGCAAACACACTCTGTTTTGGGACTGACCGGGTCCATTCATGTCAGGGAGCTGCATAATTATCCTGGAACTGTAATAGAAAATTTAAGCTTGAAGTGCCAATTGGACAACAGGCAGCTGACACATCCATGTAACTGCATTACCTGTGGTCATTTCAGATTGCACTAGGTGCTCTTCCTTTCAAATACACCTTTCTGCCAAAGACATCTGAATATTTTTTTGCTAGAATTATTCAGAGTGCACACTATATATCATATTGCTCATGTGTACAAGCTGCTGAACTGATACCTTAAAATCCTAAAAGGACAAAAAAATAAAATAATTACTATAGAAACAAGTACTCTTCACAGGTGCAGTAACCAGCAGAAAAATTATCATTTCTTCTCATTCATGCTCATATGAATTGGCTATGCAAACACAGGAGTAGATATTTATTCATAATGGTTCTGCACAAGCTGCTGTGAAATAAGCTCCAGAGAAAGAGTAGTGAAGCTGAAGTGCTACAAGAAAATCTCATATATTGTATATTTTATGTCTCAGTAGAGCTACCACACAGTAATGACTAGTAGAGAACTGCACAGAACAGCAAATCTCTCTTGAATATTTTATCAGGGACGTCCATCTTAGAGTTCTTAACAAATTCAGGACAACTGTGTTAAATTAATTTATAAAGTAATCTCTGTTAAATGTATTTCAGAAGACTCACTCTGCCTGCTCGCCTAAATAAAAAAAAAAAAAGGACAAAATAGTGTGCAAAACTAAGGCTAGAAGCATTAGTCATATTAATGGGTAGTATTTTGCTTGGCTGATAAGCACATGGCTACTCACTGGCTGAAAAGAAACCGTTTGCCCTGCATTTTTTGTACATATTTCAGTTTGGTGAAATAGAATAAAGATATTAATCTGATGCAATGGAAAAAAAAAAAGCCAAGAAAGTTTTTCAGACTAGCAAAATTTTCTGAAGTGGGTGCAGGTCTCTGTGAGAATTTGCACTAATCACTGTCAATCTGGTCTTTTTACTGCTAAGCTTCAATTAGCACCTCAGAGAGAAAAAAAAAAAAAAGCCAAAAAACCCAAAACCAATTCATTGCAAATTTTTCATCAGAGAAGACTTGCTCTTCTCACATAACTGTGAAGATAATCAGTGTACTGATCTCTAGAAGACAATTTCTTTCAGCCCCAACGAAGAGCAGACAATGGCTACTAAACTAAGACACCAGTTTGTTAACCAATTATCAATTAAAAGCTACTCCTTACCAAAGTGTAAGACAAATAAGAAGATGTACTATGGCAAAACATTATCCTGACAATGGAGTTGAAACCACACAGCTTCACACTGGTTTTTTGGTATTATTACACTGAAACACAAATACAGTTGCTATACAATTGAAAGAATGGGGGTCTCATCAAAACAGAAGGATCTCATAGGGTCTCATTCCTATGAGACGATATTTTAGCGCTTCTCTTGCGATATATACTCTGGGTCCTGAATGCTTACTTTCAGGATTTTTGTACAGCAAAAAAATCAGCAAGTAATTAGGAAATTACCACTGCAATTATATGCATGGGAATTTGAAGGCAAAATATAGTCAGAAACAGTAACTCTTTATTTCCATTTGCAAAGAAAAAAAGGTTATTTTGCAGTGCTGGAAAAGTCTATATAAAAGACCTGCAGCAAAACCAATCCTACTGATTCATGCTCTTTAAAAAATTTATTTTTCAGAAGGCTGTCATTGTCTTAAGCCTTCTCTTACCAAAAAGGAGCTTCGAAGCACAACGAGAAAGAGCAAGACATGTAAGTACATGTCTCAAAGAGTGAAAGAGTCCATCTTGCTCATTCTGATGAAAAATAAAGATTATTTTAATAGATATGCAGAAGGATCAGCATGAATCTAAGCAGGCTACTGCATGTCAAGGAGGAGTATTGTAATGCCTAAGTGTGCCCTGTTCAGGCAGCCAAAATGGTGTATCAGTGCTTTTGCTTGCAGCAATTATTCCCACCAGTGTGAAAGCTTTGAGAGCTAAGTATTCTACATCTTCTTAACACTGCCATAGGTAACAACAGACGAAATTATCAGCTGCTGAATTTCTTACCACAGTTAGAGAGATCGAGGCTGGCATTCAGTCTGCAACAACGTGATATCCTAGAAACTCATACACATTTACTCTCTTGAGGACTACAGAATGTGCCTCAGTACTCAATCTTCCTTTCACCATGCGTGTCAGGAAAGGTTCACAACTCCTACTGCTCTCTGCATTCAGCCCATGCCTATAGGAATGGACCACAACATGCATGGGCATGTCCCTACCTGTTTAAAGTATTTCCTTCCATACCTACTCCATACCTACTCCATACCAGTGTGGGAATCTGAACACATTTTGCACAGGAAGGGACCATATGGGCTGGGTTTGTTTTGCTCTTTTTTTCCCCCCCCAGAGCATCTCCTAGAGACAACAGCTTTGTGCCTACTGCTGTTCAGAACAGTCCATCCCAACAAGAAAAATGACACCAAGGAAGAATTGTTTACTGCCATATACAAGAGATTTCAAATTGAGCTACTTTTAATGAAAGCAATTTTAATAAATATCAGCCAAGATATCTAAACTGACAAAAGCACGGCTACAAAATTATTGAATTTAACAACACAATTTTCTGAGATTAAAAATCAATTGGCAGATGCCAAAGGGGGAAATAAAGTGGTGACACATATTGCAACTTTTTATGACAGATGGTTTCAAATGGATTAATGAGGTGAGTGCTGAATTTCTAGGCTGTAGTTAATATTTAACCTCCAGTCAGCAGACACCTCTAAGGTTTTTATACCTGAGCGGTCAAGTGGCCTACCTAATTGACCTGATAGAAACACTGTTCTAATTTGAAGAGTATCTACCAAATGAAAAAGAAATTAACAAACATGGGAAAGTGGGGAGAGGAGTAGGGAGACCTTGTCACAACACTGGTATAGAAACAGAAATGCAGTACTTTGTTTTCCTTCTGAGAAGCTGAGGAGAGACATACAAACTACATGAGCTCATATTATGCTGTGTCAGTCAGGAAGAGCATTGCCTCAGGTTGAGGGAGGTGATCTTGCCCCTCTACTCAGCCCCAGTGAGGCACATCTGGAGTGCTGTGACCAGTTCTGGGCTCCTCAGTACAAGACAGACACGGAGCTCCTGGAGCGGGTCTGGCGGAGGGAAACAAAGACGGCAAAGGGACTGGGGTATCTCACGAGGAAAGGCTGAGGGAGCTGGGGCTGCTCAGCCAAGATGAGACGACTGAGAGGGGACCTCATCAGTGTCTGTCAGTATCTGAAGGGAGGTGTCAGAGGATGGACCAGGCTCTGCTCGGTGGTGCTGAGCAATAGGACAAGAGGCAACGGGCAGAAATTCATGCACAGGGAGTTCCACCTCAGTATGAGGATGAACTTTACTGTGCAGGTGACCGTGCACTGGAACAGATTGACCAGAGAGGGTGTGGAGTCTCCCTCACTGGAGATATTCCAGAAACACCTGGACACAATCCTGTGCAATGTGCTCTAGGATGGCCCTGCTCTAGCAGGGAGGTTGGACCAGATGACCCACTGAGGTCCCTTCCATTCATTGATTTGTCTGCAATAATGAGTCTTCTGGCTGCATTTAGGATATCACAGAAGTTACTTGCTTGACATAACCAGCAGGCATGGCCTGTCTTCAATACCTTCATTATCTCCTGACTTTCACTGTTCATTTGGCTAAGAAGTTATGGTAAAGTGTATCACATTACATTAGACAGAACCTTTCAGACACTAAAATAAAGCTGAAAAATAGTTTGAAGCAAGACCTAAAGTCAGGGTTTGTGGCTAAATCAATTTGAATTTGGTTTATGTCTGTAGAGTTGTTACTTAAACACTTCACTGTGATCACTAATATTCAGTCATTTATATTTTGAAGAAGCTACTGGAAATGCACTGTACAACAGTATCTACAGGAGTTCAAATGTGAATGAAAGCAAAGTCAAATGAGAAACAGTAACATTCTTAGGACAAATATTTACCATTCTAAAAAAAATAATTATCAGACCATTCCATTTCACTATCTTCCTCCTGCATTTATGCTTTTCCTGGAATATAAATGAAGTCATTCTGAAGTGACTTACTCTTATATTGAACATCCTGCATTTCTCTAGCAAAATGGAAAAAACAGTGCCTAGTCACACACTCTTGCACTGTAGCTATTTACACAGTAACTGCTTCACAGAGAGCCTGCCCAGGCCGTGGCATATCCTAATCTTTAGGAGTATAGGGAGTGTTCCTTGTTCTCTAATGAATTAGGAAGAAAGATATGAAGAAACAAATTACTAACTTAACAAAAGAAAAGAAAAAGTTAATTAAGAGGATAACAAATTTCTTTTGGTTTCAAAATTCTTAAAGCGAATACTGCCAAGTAATCTATTACAAAACGAGAGTGATACTCCTAATTCAAACTGCAGTCCATATATCTGTACACCCCTCTTTACAACATCTTTATACAAAGCATTCATTTCTAACAAAAGCTGTCACATAAATTGTTATATAATGTATTTTTAGGTCTTTCAGAAGAAAAAAATACACATATGTGCAATATACATAAATGTAATATATAAAAATGTTCCATCTATGTTTAATATTTTATATAAAATGTGCTTTTATGTAAATAAAATGCAGAATATGCTCCTTGATGACTAGCAATATCCACAGCATTTGTCAGATTTATCTATTGTGCTCTGCTTGAGCATATCCCAGGTAGATATTCAAGAAGTAAAATAATTAGCCAAACTGGAATACACGGTGATTATCTGAAATGGTACTTAGAATTCTGCTCTAATAAATGTGATGAAGCCCTTAATGACTTCAAGCAGCAAGGGGAGGGGGAATTGAGGAAGAGAGTTTGAAGCTGTTTTCATTATGAAAACCGACAGCTCTTGGTTCCAATTTCACCCCGAACTGCCATGGAGATTAATATTTTTCTTTCAAAGCCACATTTTTATAAGAGAATACATTTTCCTCTGAAAGCAGAAGAGCTCCATTCAAAGACATGCCCATTTGTTGTTGTCAGCTTCTGCCTAACTGGGCTGAAAGCCTACTGTAGCTCTGCGGATCTGTGACCTGCACTTCACTCCCTCCAGGCACTATAAATAATTTCCATGGAAACAGCACTGAAGAAGATATCTGCAAGCCAAGAAGATATCTATAGCCTTTCTGCTGGATTTATGTCTTTTATTTTATCCTCTACATTTTCTCAGTTAAACCAACATTAAATACATTTATTCTATAAAATATGTTACACGCAACACTAAAGTTATCAAAGAAATTAAAGATATAGAAGGAAAAAAATAAAGGAGATTCCTACTCCACAATATGTATGCATCTATAGATTATTTGTATATCCTGCATTTCCCTTTGTCCCAAGAAAACAGTACATTGCATCCACACTGCACTTTTTTCACAAAGGGAAGCATTCTCCCTTAGTCATGAGGTATGAAGAGGTGTATGATAATATCATAAGGTATTTAATGAAGAGTGTTGTAATTCACACCTTGATGAGGCTGAGAAGAAGTAGATGTATGTGAAATCAGAGATGAAGGGCTCTGAAACAGCCGCATCAGACCACAAAGGGAGGAACTGAACACAGTGGAATGCAGTGCAGTCTTGCCAAGTGCAAATCTGCAGCTCTTCAGGCCTGGATGCCAATTCCCAAACAGTGAGAACCAGCTAACCTCCAAAACATGGAAAGTAATGCTCCACAGGGGGTTTACTAAGGATAATCTGGAAATCTACTGCATTCTGTTCCCTCATGTTCCTCCAATTAATGAGAGTCCGTGTTTATGGGAGGTGTGTGGTACTCCCTCTTTCTCCTCCTGGCCGCAGGAATACCAAGGCCTTAGGCCCTCGCTGCAAACCGTGCCCCCTGGATTGTTCTCTCTGTCTACTGAAGCTGCAGATGACCAGTCCCAAATTATAAGAGTCTCCTTACCCCAAGATCAGTCTACAGATCCGGGAAGAAACAGAGAATTTCTCTCCTTTGACTGGGCTTGTGCGACCTGCCTGTAGCTTAGGGGACGAAGGAAGCAAGTCAAAGCATCAAATCAAAACTCAAACACAAGCACCTAAGGAGAAAAAGTAATCCCTGCTCTGTTTTGTACTCTTCAGTATAAAAATAACTGTCATTGAATGTAACAATAAATTTAAACAATTATTCTTAGCTGTGTTACAGGTATTTTTGGAGCTGCTTTTCCCCTCCATATTCCTTCCGTGGGATCTGGTTTATCCTCACACAAGTTTTGAGTGCTGACTATGAGGTCTTTCTTCATTAAAACACATCAGATTACATATAATCTCTTACACTCTTTCCCGTATATTTGTTCTCATAGAAAGAATTCATACAGTTCATGGTAATATCAACACTAGGATTAAAAATAACAACTTAGGCTTCCTCAAGTCACTGCTCTAAAGCAAAGATTGCTTTGAGGAAAGGTTGTCTACTATTACATGAACCCTTAGCTGTAATCATCCTGTAAGGCTTCTCTCTGTATTATAAATGCTAGAAAAATACTTGAGAAGCCAAGACTCTCTTACAATGTTTTGATCCAAAGAATTTTAGAAAAATATCAGATAGAAGCTAATTCATTATAAGAAATAACTGTATTTACATCTTCTGGTAGCTACTGAAATCCAGATTCCTTTTAAACTTATGCTTGACAGTTTTTACGTCCAGCAGTTAGAAGAAAAAGAGTATCAAGATTAGAAAAGTTATTTCTTGTTCTCAATCTAAAATATTCTGAAGGTGGCTATTTTTTCAGATTGTTCTCATATCCCTACTCTAACTGTCAGAATTCTCACTTTAACTACTTAAGATGCAACTTAAGTATTTAACATTATGTACACTGCTTGACTTCTCTGTGCCTTTTCTTATCATGAACTAAAATGGAAGGTTCTGACTTGATTAGGAAAATAGTTTTTGACAGTGAAGGACAAGAAGCAGTAGAACAGGTTGTTCAGGGAGCCCAAGAAGTCTCCAGACCCGGAGGTCTCAAAAACCTGAGGAACCTACTTTGAACCCAGTATAGATTATGCTCCAAGAAGTGGTTTGGGCTGGATGCTGCGTCCTACTCAGCCTGCATGACACCGTGAGTCTGTATATACTTAAATGTATAGATTATGAAGCATTCCAGACTCCAGATTTTTAATTTTTTCCCTATAGCTCTGATTTATGAAATGAGAAAAACATCCCAAGGATATATAGAAGAAACACACTCAAAGTATCTGGCAGCTTTGGAAGAGAACTGGCAGATGATCACAAACATGTCATTGTGACAGAGGTGCTACTTGACTCCTGCTCTGTGGTCACTTCCTGTAAATACTTTCTTCAACACAACCCACCAACCACCCAAAGCAGTTGTTTAAGTTTTGACAGGGCAGAGCACAGTGCTGAGATTCACAGTTTCAATTCAGAAGTGATAGGTTAGAAATAGTATACATCAGTCTCCATGCAGTTATTTACACCACTGAGCATTCAGACCTTCCACCTCTGTTTGCATTTATTCTAACTACCTGTTTGACACAGCTGACCTACCTGAATAACTTATCTCTCAAGCCAAATGCAACACTGAAGCATAAAGTTTAAATGCAAAACAAAAACTCCAGAGATACTCAAGTTACTGGAGTCATTAATTACAGGTCATAAAGAGAATCTCTTTCTCTTAAACAAGGGGGCCACTGCTTTGCTGGTAACTGCTAAAACACATTCCTTAAGCCTTTCCTTCAGCAAAGCTAAGTGTGTTGTTAATTTTAAGTTGCTTTTTCACTGCCAAAGCTATGATGGATGAAAACCCACTTCCTCTCAGCACAGTTGCTGGTGCCTCACAATTTGTACCTCTGGTAATATACATGTAAAATCATGACTGCTAGCTACCCACAGGTACCTGCTACAGGCTTCACACCTCAGCTGTGGGTTTGGAATGGTCTGGTAACTGGATGACACATTTCTAGTCTCAGATGATTCTCACCTTCTACAGATATTAAATTTTGTGGTGTAATTACTAAAAAGCGTCTCACAAGCTTCTTGCTCTGAGATGAGTACTCAAATCATCTGGGATTAGGCTATAATTAATTATGAACAGCATTCATTACAAGCGCTTCCACTTTCATGAACAAACCTAGTTTTTGCATTGGGTTTTGCTCCTCATAGCTAAGGTTGGGCTAAACAGCCTTCAGTCAGTGATCTCCTCCCATCATAGCACAAGTGGGTCACTGCAGTACCTTAGAAAGTAGGCTGCCTTCTGCATTATTCCTAGACACAAGAAACACTTAAGACGTCAGAATTCTCCTGTAATTGGGCATATCATAAGCCTCAGGCTCTTACTACGTTGTTTTTAGAAAGAACAATATGCTGCTACAGTCTTGAATTGCAGTGTCTAGGATTATCTTCCAATTTGGTTTAAGAAAAATGACAGCTAAAACACTGCAGAGGGGATTTAAAGCACAAATTTTTTTACAAATGTGAAATAAACAGATTTATTATATAGCTTTACATAGTTAAAAAGTGCTTCTGTAAATAGATCATAGGAGGTCAGTTTCTGAGGACATACAGTATCTCAGAAGTATTCAGTGAATATATGTATATATTCACTGAAGCAGAAGCCAAGCATTGTTTACATAACTCCCCTTCAAAAAAAAAAAAAGCCAAAACCCAAAAACAAACAGAAGACTTGCTTTCACTTAGATAGTCATACAGCTGCAGAGCTTGTGCCTTTGCAAAAATTGATGTTGAGCAGGGCTGTTGGGTTTGTCCCCCTGAACACTCCTTAATTTTTGTCTCGTCCTGCCCCCTGGTGGGAGCATGGGCCGCGGGTCTACTGGTTCCACATTTCCACAATGCAACTCCAAACTACACTGCATTTCTTACACTGTATTTGGGATAAAGGACGTGTGCCACTTAACATACGAATTATTTAATTGAATACTGAGGGAAATAAAACAGTAGTATTATTTAATAGAATAATTTTTTTATCCAAATAATTAAATAAAATAATTGCTTTATCCAAAACTTAACAAATCACCTGCAGAATATTCACATTGAGATAAATATCCTTTCTACTCCAGATAGATATTTAATACTTATGATTAAATGAGAATGGATAGTATATTTTATATACATATATATATATATATAAAACATACAGTGTTTATTATTCAGTAGTGTTTTAGTAGGAGTTCAAGATATAGCAACATCTATAGCATGAGAGTTTCTTCTCTTAAAGATTACATAAATTCCTTTCTTTTATTTCTAGAAGGACTGACAAAGATGATAGCACAGACCTGCAGGGGGTTACATCTTGGTAGTTGAAAAAATACTTTACATCTAACAGGTGGAAAGAAAAAAGCAGAATCAAAGGCCTTAAAAGTATTAACCCTTGCCATCCATTTAACTGCTGCAATTCTACTCTCACTGAATGATATCTTCTAAGGGTTGCAAAATAAGATACTACTAGTGCAAGTAAATGCTAATTTTAACCTCTTCAGCACATTCAACCATGTTTAGATTATTTTGACACTCCTGTATTGCAACCTCAATTCCTCCATCCCATTTAAACTCAAAACAGTTCTGTATACTCTTAAACTCCTTCAGATAGCCAGGTCACCCACTGGCCTTTCAGGTGTCTCTTGTCCCAAAACTCCAGGTGCTGTAGACACTAATGGTTGTAGGCAGCACATTCTGCTTTTGTGTACACCAGAGCTGCAGTGGAGGTGGGAAAAATCATTCAGCCTCACTCAGTTCACTGAACTGACAGTGAAAACAGCAGCACTGCAGTCTCTGAGCACACCTGAGCCACTGAGGTAACAATGTTTGGCTGGGGTGTGACACTGGAATACACTCACCTCCCCGTGCTCCAGGAGCCACCACTGGCATCTTGATAAACCAGATCATTCTCAGCAGCAGCCAGAGCCCTATCCACGCCACTTGCTTCAGGTACATCTGTGGTGGTGGTGACACTCGTTCGTGACAACATCTGCCAAAAAACAAAGAGATTCTTACACCTTTCCTTGGTTTCCTACTGCAGAGAGCAAGAGTTACTTTTGAACATGTATCTATATATGCAAGCTCATAAAAAAGCTCAATCCTGTTTGCACCCAGACAATACAAACCAGAAGTTAGTGTAAAGGCATCTATAAGAACAAAATGTCAAAGCAGCAGAAAATACCAGGAACTGTAGCAGAGGCTTTATGATTTCCACATACATTTTGGCCTGGGTTCTCAGCTGGTATAGAGCAGCACAATTTCCACTGCCTTCAATAACTGTTCTGCAGTCACCAAGAACCCAGCCATGTGTGACACCTTAGGGCAAAGGGAGTTTAGACATCTTCCTGCAGTTACATAACAGTTTGCCTAAGTGGTGAATTTACAAGTTGCAATCAAATTGGTCTATCCTGCAGAGGCGTGTGAAAATGCCTTGGGTTATGTGTCACAGAACTACAGAATGTCCCTGACTGATCAAAAACCCGGGAAGAACTGGTAGGTTGCAGATGAAGATGAACTGCCAGCTGCAGTCTAAAACCGAAATGTTTAAACAATTTCTTATGACTGTGTATTACCACAGCACAACCTTTTCTCTACTTAAGCATCCAATCCAGACTAATTTGTGGTGAAATATTTAGGGACTATATGTCTTTATGAACTCCAAGTACTGGGGTAGAAAGGATTGTGGTTTTAAGGCTGTTTGATGGCTTATCTCAATTATGCTCTAACCACACAATTAAAATCTGATGAGATCTCAGTTTGGATAAGCTCATTTAAATTGTCAAGAGTACAAGTAAGAGCTGTAAAGTCTAATTAAAAAAAAAAAAAAGAAAGAACTTCACTCTTTTTACATTGAAAAACAGAAAGGATTTTGGTTCATCTTCAGTGACTGTAATTGATTTAGCCCCTGATTTATACAATTCATATTCTCAACCATTCAGATGAGGACCTGATTCTGCAATCCCTGTTTATGTCAAACAGCACATACTCAGGTGAATAATAATACGGATTTTAATACTGTAACTACACACAGGAGATAAGTAGGAAGCTTTGCAAGGAGAGAAAGGTTTTAGGTTTTTTTTTTTTTGATACTTTGAACACACTACCATGCTTAAAAGTTATTTGCTTGGGCCATCCACTCCATAAGTAATTTACTTGACATGATCAGGGAAGAGGCAGATAGTCAAACCCTGCCTACTTACAAACAGCCTGGGAAGTTGGAGCAACCTTCCTGAAGTGAACTAGAGATAGCACAGGTCTGTCCCACCTCTAGGCTGCAGAGGGGACTCCTCAGGGCCCAGCCCACGTTAAATTCTGCAGTAGCGGCACGCGGAAATTTTAAAAAACCATTTGGTCTCACATTCTTTTAGGCTGTATCAGATTTAACATGTTGTACTCGAAGAAGTAAATTGCGAATATTTGTTTTCACTGTAAAAATAAACAAACTGTAGCTAATTAAGTATCACACTGCCTTTGGAAAAGCAAAGAGAACAAAAGGAGGCTGAGGGCTATTTGTACTCAGGCCAGTGACCAGAAACCGTAACTAAGTAAAATACTCCACTTCCAGTACTGGGCCCTGCGTTGTGTTTTCGCTGCAGGCTGTGGTGTGTGGCTGGGCTCTCACTCCCGGTAGCCCGAGCGGCAGGGAATTCACCTTCTGGGAAAACTCCCTGCAGAGACTTTGTGGCAATGCCTGGTGGGGATGATCAGGTTCACTATCTCATCAGACTCCCAAGTGCTTTAAGAATTATGACCAAAAAGTGAATGACCTCGTTCAATAATGAAATATCATAAATACTTTTATATTTTCCGTCTCCTAGGCAACCCCTCTTTTTTGTTTGTTTCAGAAGATTTAAAATACAAACACACATATGAAAAGATTCAGGCAAGAATACACATTATTTCCTTCAGAAGGACACGTGCTCTCCCATGCCTGAGATATTTTTTTTTTTGCCACGGCTTGTAACAAGCAAGCGCTAGAAAGACATTCGCATCACCTCATCGGAGAGACTCGGAACCTGCGGGCTGCGTTCTGGAGCCCCCGTCCCAGTTCACGGCACGGATCTGTGCTCCGGGGCCTGGAGCACCGCCTCCTCCCCTCCTTCTCTGACCCCGGCGGCCCCAGGGCTGTTTACCACATTTTTTCCTCACTGCTCACCACCTTTTTGGCATTTTCCCCTTAAGTTCTCTGATTTCAGAGAGGCACCAGCAGCTTCCCCGAGGGCTCAGCCGAGCCCAGCTGCGGGTGCTGTGGAGCCGGCCGGGCCT
This sequence comes from Mohoua ochrocephala, assembly GCA_013398855.1. Taxonomy (NCBI): domain Eukaryota; kingdom Metazoa; phylum Chordata; class Aves; order Passeriformes; family Acanthizidae; genus Mohoua; species Mohoua ochrocephala. The sequence continues at coordinate 438,500 of VZTA01026264.1, forward strand.
CCCCTCACGGCGGCCGCCCCTCAGCCCCGTGCTCCACAGACACCTGGTACGGAGAGACACAGTGCAGGGAACATTCGGGGCACTTTCGGGAATCCAGTGACGCGAAACATGCACCGCTTAGGAAGGAGAAAAGTTTTCTGGTTTTCCTTGATGGTAGGTGCCGGTTTTCCCCACTCACAGAAGGGCCTTTTTTTTAGGAATATTCTGGAATTTTCGTGATCCCTTACAGTCCAAGCAAGTTGAAATTGAATTCTCCATAGTGAAATGAGTTATTGCAATCTTTCACTCACATTCCTAATCACATCCCACCCTGGCTTACTATTTGAGCTGGTCAAAATTACAATGAAAGAAATATACCATCAGCTAAAAAGCACTTGCATGAAAGAAATGAATGGAATTTGAGAAATAAAACCATTCCCAGGTGGCAGCTGTATTGCCTGTTAGCAGCTAGAGAAGCACCAAAATTTCCAATCTGTTTCTCCTAAAACAGAGTTTTTACCCCAAGAGAGACTGTGAACTGCTGGCTTTTTATCTTAATTCAGGACGAAAAAAGTCCTTACAAGAAAAAAAATCACTTGAATGTTTTCCTGAAAAAAATGTCCACTTTCCAATTTCCTCTCTCCTTTGAGCAGTCTCTCTTTGCAAAAGCACTGTTATCCCAGGGGGAAATATTTTAATGAAATGTGTTTGAAAGACATGTTCATCACCCAAAAGACACAAACACACATCTTAGCTTCCCTGACGAGCAATGTAATCCTCCTCTCAGATCAGCCAAACACAAACATACTTCAACAGAGCAGCAAAGAGGCTGGACATTTCTTTCCTCTTCTTTTCCAGCACACATTGCTGGAAAAATGTTCACCGGTCACTTGAGAAAGTGCAGGTTGAAAGGACAAGAAAGGATAAGTGAATGTGCATACAGGAGTCTAATCTCTTATCTGTGACCTATTCATAAACTATAAAATAACAGCTTGGAATTAATTGTTGAGGGTACTCAGTATGCTAAGAGGGGAAAAAAGAGGCAGCCTTGGGTCAAATTTTCTTCTAGAAGTTGCTATATAGAGAAAAAACCCTCCTTTTGTGCAACTAAATAATTTTTAATCTTTGTTAGATTTTTAATATGGTTAACACATAAGGTCTAGAAAGGGCTACTAAATCCTCTAATTTTATATTTAGAAACTCACAGAATTTCTTCAAAACCGACAATAATCCATTTTTTACTTGAAGCCATTTAAAGTTCATCACCCCTTTTCCTGGTTCCTTTTAGTCATTAATACCTCTAACTTACAAAATTTCACCTGAAACACTACAAACGCACGGCAATATAATCATGAGAATTGCCTTCTTTACTGCAGCGGGATTACAAATAGGAATGCTCCTCCTAACATGGCTGTAGAATTGCAGACCAGCTTCTTAGCACTCAGGGTTAAAGAACTGGTTAAAGAGCTTTTGCCTGGGTTTTATAAGAGAAATCATGCTTTATAAATCATGTGTGGCACATCCCCTCGGAGCTGAGAGCTGTCAGGAAGCCCAGTTTCCTTTTCCTGCTTTCACTACATATACCATTATTATTGGTTGTATCTTCCTACCAGTACTGAAAGTCTCTTCTGCTGCTCTGGCACATATGTCAGTAGATTTACACAAGTTATATTACATTACAATCTGGACCTTCATTAAAGCAAAGTAATAGGTAACTTTTATATTTGCATTCAGTTACAAAAATACATCTATTTTTAGGAAGTAGTTTATACAGATTATGCTAAACTGGAAAGGTTCACCAAGTCCAACTCTTATGCCTTGGGGTAATATCATTCCTTCATTCCTGTGACTTCTCCAAGAGAAAAAAATATTATTTGTACTACAGTAGTGATTATATCCCCCTAAGAGTGTCTGACTGTGCTAGGCACAAGTAAATGCATGAAACAATAGAGTCACTTCCTGCCTCAAAGAGGTACACTTTAAGCATACGTGACAACAGATGGAGAAAACCCTGGAGTATTAATATTGCATGCACCAGAAGGGATTATTCTCACTGTGCGTGAATTAGACTGTACGCTGTTGCTACTTGTACTGAAAGTCCTTGGTCCAATACCACATCTTGCAGGACTGGAGGTGGAATAAAATTTTCTTTCAAAGTCTGCAGATTGAGTGTTCCCTCCCACACATTTCATTATACTGCTGTCAAGGTTCATTCTCACTGGCATTGTCATTTTTATCTTGAAAATGTTTTCAGATTGCAAGAGGCTGCAATGGAAAGAATCACTGACACAAATTTGGCATGCTTTTCTGTAAGCAGTGGAAGAAAACTCTGCCTGCATTGCAGGCATGATAATCAGCATATCCCATGGGTAAGTACTTGTTTCCCTCATCTGAAAGCATCACAGAACATAACTGTACCAACAGTCATCACTTACACCAGTGGTCAGCAGCAGGGGAAAAGAAGAACTTAGTAAAATCTAGCATGTTGTCTTTTAATATGCAATGTCTGGAGCATTTCTGCAGCAAACTACTGACCTGAAAGTCCAGATGGTTTGTAAACTGTGCCCTTACAAGCGATTTTCGCTCTGACCGAGCCACTTTAAAATCTGTAATGCTGGTCTCTGCTGAGAACAGTGTTTGGAATACCTCAAACACATTGTAGAGTGGGTTTCATTTTGAGAAGCTTTGTTTCTTCTTTTCATGCCTAATACATTTGAACTTGCATAGAAGGACTAATCAGACCAAAAGAATACTCTGTCATAGACTGTGTGTGGACCAGATGTGCTTCTGTTGATGTTGCCGAGAGATTTTTCCCAGTGGATTTGAATTGGGAACATGAAGAGGCCATATGGTAGCAAAGATAATTTACATAGCACCTTTTATCAACAAATATTACAAAGGACCCTGAAAATCACCTACTGTACAGGAAGAATTTCACTCAGAACTGAAATACAAATACCTTTGGGGTAAAACTTGGAAATACATAATAGCACACAGTAATGCTATGAAACAATTTCTAATTAGTTGTGAAATATAAAGTCATAGCAAACTGAAATGGTGAGAGGAGCACAGGTGGACAAGTTCTATTTACAGATCAGTTGCAATCTGCACAGTTTCACCCTATATGTGAAGTAATAATTTATGAAAAGTTGTTTATTCCTTCTGATAAATGCAACTCTGATAAAATGATCTTCAAATATAAACATTGAAAATAAAACAGAATACCAAGTTGATAACTTCATTTTAGTTTTGCAGATATTCACTGTACATACGCAGAGTAAATGTGCATATCTCATCTTAATCTCAGTGTCCCAAAAGGCAATGTGGCCAAGAAATAGTATACTATTTTTTGTATTTGTTATAGGAAGGAGTTTGGGAGGCTCTAGACATTTTCCAATACTGTAATGAATGTCACTACTGAAGTAAGAATAATCAAGAAAAAACGGTTGTTTCAAATACAACATCATTTTCTTTCTATCCATCTTGGGGAAGATGAACAGTAGGAGATAGAAAATGTGATAGATTGCAATATGCATCAGAGTCAGCAAAGAACACAGTCATAATTTTCAAATGAAACCATGTAAAATTCCTTTAGTGAGGTTTATTATTTGAAAATGTTACCTTCTTTCAACCTTAATTCCAGGTTGAACCTTGTTTCAGCCCCAAATCTCTCTAACGTGCTGTAGATATATTCATATTATGTTTATCTGCTTTAAGAAGGCAATTCTAAATGCTGCTCAACAAATCAAATGAATATTAAGTAGACATACAACATAATTTATGTTGTATATTTATAGAGCTCCCAGAAGAACTTACTACAAAATCATTCACTGCACTTAAAATGAAATTGGAAACGTAGCTTTATGTAAAGATATTTTTGAAACAAGAATTTTCAAAGAATCCAGAAAGTTCAGCTGCCAGCTCCAAGCTTTTGATTTTCTAAGAACTTCTGCCCGCCCACACTAATCCAGGCCTGGTAACACAAAGTCAGAGCAGTCTTAATATCAAGTTTATCTTCATAACCTAGCCACAGCAGTCCTTCCTATCCTAGAAAAGATAAAGACAATGTTACTGATTCTATAGTAAATGACCAGCAGGTCTTTTCCTGGTTCCAGCATTGCAGTGTTTCATAACCAAGAGTGCAATGATTTTCAGCACAGCCAGGTGACAGCTGCAAAACTTTTGTGTATTAAACTAGCTGCTAATTAAGAGTAAAGTGTTTTCTTGAAGCTGTTCAAACTCTTAAAGTTGAAAGTGGCAAGATCCATTGTCCAGATATTCCTGTTCACCTCAAAGGAACAACAGCAGAGAGAAACTTTACTGCAGACACAGCAGTACTTGAAAATTATAGGTTAGGGAAAACACCAAAGATTTCATTAATATAACTGTAGATCTCTGAGGGGGAGCAGCATAGCCATGTGCTGAGGTTCTGTGTGCTTACCCCTGACATGCAACCAATTAGCATTCCTGAAAAATGGGCACTAGCAGTATCACTCCACAATTATGGTGCCCATTTTCATGGTCATGCTTTGTTCACCCTGCTGATGGCAATACTTACAATCAGAGGTGTAGAATAACATGAACACAGTGCGCGCTCACCCCCCAGGAGCAATTTTCCTTTTTTTATTTGTATAGTCATATGCACTAAAAGGATGTGAAAAGACTAATATTAAACTTAAATATGTTTAATGGCACCACATGCTGACTCAGAAATTCCTTTCCTCCATATAAGCAGAGAGCCTAATTGCAAATGCTTTATTACCGTGTTGATAAATGTACCGTATCGTTCATTCCTTTTCAGAAAAATTTCACACAGGCCTTTTTTAATACAATGTTTTAAAGATCAAACTCAGTATATCTATTTAGAAGAGCAATCTTAGCTGTAGTAAAAGTAATAATAATAACACTTACTGTGCTTTAGGTCTTCAAAGCACTGTACGGATATTAAGCAATTTGTCTCTCTTGGCAAGGATTTTAGTTTGCATTGGACAGTAAGTAGCAGCAGGAACCTTGTTTCTTCTTTTTCTTTCTTCATTATTTTCACCTTCCTGTTTTATTCCACATAGGCTAGAAGAGTGTCACTTCTCTGTATATGGGAATTCTAGAAATTCCTTACTAGTGCTACTGAATGGTTTGAATTTGCTTTTACCAGCCAGAGCAACCCATCAGACCCCTCTTATTTGTAAGATCTCTCAGGAACAGAAATGAGAGTTAACTTTCTTCTGAAGCATGCTCTCTTGCCATAAAATGGAGCTGTCCTGGATAGGTTTCATGAGGAAATATCCTCTTTTTTTTTCTAGCTCAAATGCCCTTATTTACTATCACAGCTAATAGAACCAGAATAAGCAAGAATCTTGTCTTTTGCAAGTGCTGGGGTAGAAACTCTCGATGAGTGCAGCCCCGAGGATGGCGTTTCCACAAATACAAGGACAAGTATTGTTGTTCTTAGTGCTTTTCAAAGTAGCCCAGTGAAACAGGGCTTGACAATCCCTGCTTTCCATAGGAGACTACCTCCTTTTTAGGTGGCAGAAGTGCAGGCAAAAGAGCCAGTTCTGCTTAGAAACTAGGGTTAAAGGTACAGTAATTGAGACCTGTAGAGCCAGAGCTTGTCACAGCAGCAGTGAGAGTTTGCCATTCCAGAAATCAGTTGAACTTCAAACATATTGCACTCCCATTCTACCCAGAAACTGCTACGGTCTCCATTCCTCTTTGCAGCACCTCTTCTTTCTGTCAATGTTCAGCATTGTAAAGTACCCATGTCCTTGAAATTTCTAATTAAACTCCAAGGAGACTGAGAAGTCTGCAGATGTAACAAGCATCAATTCAGTGGTCTTTGTTGTCAAGAAAGAAGTCAATGTTTAAGTGCATTACAGCCATTTATCTTTTGCTTATCCAGTAAACTACCTCTACAAGCTTGTGACGAGAATGGTCTCAACATTAAAATAAAACCATTGGAGCAGTTTGGGTTGTGGAACTTCTCCCAAAATGGAGAATTACCAACGAACAGAGGTGCAATCTCACTTCTAAATTGTATCAACATAGATGTGAGTCATATTCACAGCAGCTGTGAATGTGCTGTGACTTTGTGTTGCTTCAGTGTCTTCACTTCCTATCTCCTAACAGTACGTGTCCTGGAAGTGCCCTGCCACATGCTTGCTTCCCCAGGACTGCATGGATATTTCTGCAGAAACAATCCTGAAGAGTTAAAAACCCAACTCTCTTCTTTCATGACCAGTAGTAGATCTGGAGAAAGCAATCCCCGCCCAGTGATCAACTTGTCCTTTGCCAATACCACTAAACAGTGCTCCAGGGAGAAGCAGGCTGATATTTTGCCATAGAGATAGCACTTTTCTGTCACACAACAAAAAAAGACATTAGCTTCTTAAATGCCCGAGTCAATCCTCTTTGATTTAGACATGTGTTGTTAAGCTTTTCCCTTGAAAAACTAACATGCATATGGTTTATGTTTCCTATTATATCTAGAGATATATTCTGAATTCTCCTTTGGAGCTTCAGTAGCTATAGATTAAGTCCCGATGACAAGAAATTAAGAAAGTGGAGGATAGGACTTGCTAGAAGAATTTATGCATCTGAGGACAGAATACAAGACTTCAGGGTCTGAAAGAGTGAAGCAGAACTGTTTATCTCTGATGCCACATAGAAAAGATTTCTGAGCTGATTTACTGCATAGCTTTTGAAAGATCAACACTGTTGCACAGAGAAAAAAAAAAAAATCACAGTTTTCTTTTCTTCTTTCCAAAACTATAAACCTATATTTCAAAAGCCATTGCTGAAGTGGAGGATTAGATGAAGAGGTTGATCCCTGACTCAGTTTTCAAGGGCAGGTCTCTTGCTACTTAACCCAGGAATTTTCCCAGTTTTCTGATGCATTCTATGCTGCCATCATCTGGCTCTTTTCATAAAACCTGACATTTTCGAAATCTCAGTTATCTCCAGGCCTGAATTTCTCTTTGGGTACAAATCTTCAATGCTTTTCATGATGATCTTTCACAGTAAGACTTTACCTTTTCTCAAGCAGCCAGCACCCCTCCGCAGCTCCCACTCCCAGAATATTTACCCAGACTCTGGGCCAGACATCCAGCTCCCTTTGCCTAACCGAGCACTCAAGATGGAGGGAGGATATTAATTTACATGCCTTTTCATACTCCAGCATACTATTCTGATTCTAAATCTCTTCAGTCATCTAGCAGAGATTTCTTGATAGCAAGCCAGTTACTTGTAGCATACCAGCCACCAGCATCTTGACTATGCCCTCCTAACTTAGCAAATGCAGACATTTGGTCATGGAAAGCACCTCTCCTCCTACAGTAAAAGGGTGTTACCAACTATCCCAGTGATTTACTTAAATATACACAGGTTGTTTACTTACTCCAAAGCAAATCTTATCTTTCTGCCTGATATGATAAAAGGTGACAGAACTTTCCAATCAGCTTACACAGATCCAAGGCCACACTGCTTCCAAGACATCACAACCTTCACCTCCTTGTCATATGTCTGGCAACCAGAGTACTGTGTAAAGATTCAGAAACATTCATCTGGCTAAACTCTGGATTTCTAATGGCAGGTAAAACTCTGAGGGAACCACGAAAGCATTGGCACTAATGCAGACATGGGGAAGAACAATACATACAATAAACTTTGCTTCATCTTTAGATTGCAGCATACCACTCTGGGTTCTGAGGAAAGGCTATTTTCCTTGAGCATTTCCAATGCTTGGCTTTTTGTCTACTCTGATCTTCCAGGAGCCCTCTGTCTCTGTGCATGGCAGGCAAAATCTGCCTGGCAAAAAATGCTCAGCTGCTTTGTCTTCCTGTTAAAGGATTCACCTAACTTATTCTGTAGGTAACAAGGACAGGAGAGCAAGGGTGCCTCTCTGCTGCCCAGCCACACCCCAGTTCCACGTGCAAAACAGAAGGATGCTACGCAGAACATTTCTGTAGCACATGAACTGCAAGCAAGCAAGCACAGCACATCCCTCTGTCACAGCACACATCAATCAAGGCATGCAGTTCTTGACAGGACACTAATCAATCACCATAGGGAGACAGCAGCATGGGGAGGCATTCCAATATGTTTTCCTTCATTCTTTTCCCTGAAACAGGAGAGGCAAGTTAAATAAGGCTCTGCTGGAGCTTGTGATGCACATTTTTCATGGTATGGGAATTACTGCACACAAAGGAGACTTTGAGGCCTATAAATTAGAATGAACAAGCCTTGGGGCAAACCAGGAAAAAAGGGCATATTTACATAGGGTCTGTAAGAGGAGATGAACCTAAAAAGAGAAAAGAAGCCAGGAAACTTGGTCTTAGAAACATTAAAAATGGCTGCTTGGTTTTAATTTCCACATCCAAGTCCTGAAAAAATCTACAGAATCAAAACTGAAATTAAATAGACACTTCTTTAATGAACACAGTCAAAACATGCCTAATATTTGGATATGCAGAAGCGACCACTTATTTTGCCTGAGTACTAACTTCAAATGGCAGTGTGCTGAAATGGACAGATTCTGTATTAGCTATTTATTTTTGTAATGACAGAACAGAAGTGGGACAAAGTGGCTGGACAGCTGTATCAAACCTCCATTCTGAATTCAAATCTGAATTGGACCTGAACCAATACATGCAGGTCTTGAGCACCACTGCATGCCTCCCTTAAAAATCTTCACTGCTCTGAATACTAGATGAATGTCTCCTGGCAGAACTGGGCTGAGACTTTCAAATCCACTTGGGAACTGGCAGAAATGGAACTGGGCTCCCAAGGTTTAAAAGAAGTATCAATCCTAATGAAGCAACACAGAAAGTAAATATGTGCATCTAAAAGCACTCATCTCAGCACAGTTAAATATTGGAGGCTTGAGGAAACACCTTTCATACAGTTGCTGGTAGAAGAAATGCAGACAAGCCCTATATTGGCCCTATATAACATGGTATTTATTTCTTACACAACCAGTTTTCCTAGCCCTGGCCTGTGCAACTGTAGAGTAAGAAGAAAATAAAGAAGCAAACCATGTAGAAATATGTGCCCCATGGTCCTCACTCAGGGATTGATTAAACAAAACAAAGAATGTTTCATTTCAATTTTCAAGCAGTCTCTCTATGTTTCTGAAGAGTGCTGATGCCCTGTGATATCTGAGCAAGACAGCATTAGGACTGCATACACTGTATTCCTCCTTGTTTTATTAATAAAATAATGAACTCAGTGGTGCAGAAGCAACAGAACATGCTGCTATGAAGGAGACCTCAAAGCCCACTCAGCTGCTTCACTGGTGTATATTAAAATTAATGAGTTTCTGCTGCAGAAAGAAAGAGGTGTCCTTACAGGGGAATGAGATCTATGATCTTTATATTGTAGCACAACCACTGAGAAGCACAGAGAGCTGCACAGCTCAGTCTCAAATAATAAATTTCTTTTTACAGGGGGAAGGTGAGGACAGGCTGAATACACTTGCTATACATATTGAAAGAGGGGATAGGAGAGTTTTTCATTTGCATTTTAAGCACCTTTCTACTAGTAAAAACTGGATTAAGACTCTCTTCCTCCCCCCACCCCCACTTTTATAGCTAAGGGAGAAAAACATTGACAATATTGAATGCTAGCCAGCAGCTGAGGCTGCTAACTCAGCCAATATAACCACAATATTTAATAACTGTCAATTAAAGAGCCCTGATATTTATACATGGGAACATATATCTGGAGGTCAGCACATTTCATCAATATTTTTGTTTATGACATCCTTCACAGTGGTTTCAAGCTTTTAATGCTTTCCAGTTACCAAAGCAAATTTTTGAAGCAACTATTAGGTTGGTAAATAATGCAGTTTTTAAATGTTGTTTCATTAAGACAGCTCCGTTTTATTCCAAATTCTTCAAGGCTTCATTCAACTGCAAAGAGCAGTTAATAACACACTGCTACAATAGCATCTCTGTGAAGCTCATTTCCTGCTTAAGAGTTCCAGTGAGAAACAAAAGTTACTAGCATGTTTCATATCTGAAAAGCACATTAAATATTTTGTGAGCTCAGCTGAAGCCATTTGCTTGGACTGAACTTGTAATTGGAGAGTGCTTTTACCACAGATTATCCTAATTCTATAGAATAATAGCCTCAAATCTTAAGGAGGATCATTTTTATTATCACTTCCTTTTATTGGGTGCTGGAGATACATCGACCTCTGACATATTAATGAATGCTAGCTTCAACCAAAGTTTAAAACTACAAGTGCTAAATCATGATAAAATTCAGAAAACCAAGATCAACTCAAAACTTCTCTGAACTGTCCTGTAGGTATTCCCATTTGATGAGGATATTTGATATCAATCTCTTCAGACTTGACTTTCATGCACTTTCTGTTCCAGAGTTCATTGCCATCTACAGAGAAGGAAAAAAAAGGGATGGAGAAGGTGGGGAGGTAGGAGGGGGACATAGACAACACACAGGATAGACAGACAGGACCAAACAAAAAACAACCAACCAATAAGCAAACAGAGAAACACAAAATACACATATCAAAACCAGACTTGAGGAAGCATTAACAAATCAATTTCCTAATGTGTGGCTATGGTTTATAGCTAAAAATCTTTGCTATGTCACTGGTATTGAACTTAGTGTTTTCCACAGTATACCTACCGCAGTCTGCAAACTGCTTCTGTTCTAATTTAACCAAGTTCAGCCTATTAATAGTATCATCTAAAGAGCAGCTATTCTGTTTATCTCATTAAAATCCAGAAATTTGCTACACTGCCCTGCCGTTAAGTCCCTGTCAGTCCAGAAGCATTCCATTTGGACTGCATTAGTTCATTATTGAAATACACTTTTCTTTTAGTCTCACTAGAGTCAAGCTTTATCAAAAACATACTACATGAAGCAACATGGTATCTGAAGATCAGCCTCTATCACTTCTTTTTTGGAGAAGGTTTTTGGAAAGGCAAGATAGAATATGGAGGTGAAAATCTGTCCCAGAAGGCTCCAGGACTGGTTATACCCACACTATAAAGAGAGGATGATCTATTTTGTCACTTGCCTGTTGCTATCGGGCAAACCCCCCTTAGTGTCTCTTTCCTCTCCCCTACTTTTGTAGATGGGGCAAGCCTGAACTTAAGCTCCAGAGAATAGCTGGGGAATACTCTGATTCTGGGGATAATTCGAACCCGAGCACAGCTGATTCCAGCTTGTCCAGTTTAAGCAAAGCAGAACCTCAGCACTGAACAATCTGACATGTATACAGTAAAATCTCAGACTGGGCTCTGGCAAAGAATTTATTTCCTTCCCTCCTAATACAGAGAAATTGCAATTGGGTGTGTTGCCCCACAGAAGAATAATTGTTAAGAGACATTCCAAAAGTACTTTCAAGGCCAAAGAGTCAGAGACCACCTCTGCTAAAAGGAACCATAACAACAAGCCAGAGGCCGTGTACACATCAGCAAGGACTGGGGCTCACTAGAAACAGAACTGTGCAATGAGACAGTTGGTGCTGATGACCTGACATGCTACCATGAATATTTCATTAGGGTTTAGCTCAAAAAAGAACAGATCTGGTCCCACTAGGGACTGAATGCAGTCAGTGAGCATTGAAAATGCTCTTGGAAAACAATGTCCTTTCAGTTTAATCTGAAAGAGATCCAATAAAGCACCCCAAGACTGCTCCATGATATGAATCAAAGCACATTTACCATGGGCAAGCAGATTAGCTTCAGAAGCACATTCCTGATCTGAACTAAACTACTAATCTAGACACACTATAAATTCTTCTGGATGAGATCCTAACAGCACAATATACAGAGGGGAAAAAAATATTTTGTACTATGCCCAGAGATGCATGCCTGAAAAGTGGAATCAGGATGCATCTTCCAAAGTGAAGTGATGCTATGTAAAAGACAGATAGGCAAGCAATTTTTTTTAAAATCAAAGATAATGGAAGGAGGCAATTTAAGGTAATTCTACTCCCTTTAAGAGTAAAAATTGCTCTTACGTTTCAATCAAATGACAGCATCTATGCAGCATAAGCCACAGAGCTAAGCACTGAGCAGTGTCTCCTCTAGTGTCTTGCATGTTTCTCCAGTGACATTAAAGTGACAGAAAAAAGATCAGGATTTTTTACAGGCTTAAGACCTTTGACACGCTCAGCTTTTCTTTATCTAATCACACAAAATTAACCAAAGGTATTTTGACATGCCTCAATGGAAATGAAATTCTTTTTATTCAGACAGAAATTAAATATAGTAACAAAACTCCAAAACAATCTATTCTCAGCACTCTGTGAGAAGCTAGAAGACAATAGCAATTGTATATATTTGTCTGGAAATGTTTACAACACACTTAAGAATTTCCTTCTTAATTAAGGAATTTCAGAGATACTAATGTCAATGGTGATCTGGTGCCAAATGAAACACAATTTTTATCCACTGCAATTGCTCAGTTCTTAATGGTCATGGGTAATATTTGCAAATCTTTAGAGACTTCAAGTCAAGCTCTGAACTTGCATTTCAACATCTCAGTGTTTTTACTCAATTTTAAGAAAGTCTAAATATACAGCTCTTGACTGATTTAGGTGGCACTACATGAGAGCTACACAGAAAAGTTGAGACTTTGCACACTTTGCTGCTTCCTCTCAGACCTGGCCAGTAGAACAAAAAATAATGAAGCATAAATCAGCTGCCCCAAGCTGTTCAGTTGCTTTTCTGTTCTGGTTAAACTGAGCAACAGTAAAAAAGATGATACTGTAACAGAGGAGGAAAAGGTGTTCTTTTGCTTTGAAGTGGTTTTGGGTTAAAATTCAATAGTAGCAAGAGTCAAAAGAAAGTAATCAAGAAATTATCATGACATCTATAATACTGTGTAGCAGCTCTGGGAACAAAAATTACCTCTTCAGACAAACAAAATTCCTGTAGTCCAGCAAATAATATTAATAGTGTCAAGCTACAGACACTACTGTATCAAGACAAGTCTCACTGTAACGCAAAGCCAAAGCGGTCAGTGGTCCTTAATGTACACGTGTGCATAGTTTTGATTGTACAGCACTGACTGCATGATTCTGCCTTATGCATCACATACACTCAGGTAATGCTTTCATGAACAAACAAAAAAAAATTATGTTATAAAGGTAAATTTTCTTACCAAGGTCTGGCAGGCCCATCTCCTCTTTGTCCAGTCTTTTCTCAATATTTGTGTAAGTTCATTAAATTCTCATCCTGGTTTTAATGTCATCATTCAGGCATTGGTTTACTCAAAATTGACCAAACCATTCACAGTAGACCAGAATTAAACCTTTGTAACACTTGAACATGGTACACAGTAAGTCTTTATTTAAAAAAAATATATAAAGGATGCATAAAAATTATATAATTATATAATTCTTTACCTTCTGGGCTCCTTTTTAAAAGGCTGATAGGCTTGTAACAAAAAAGTAGTTCCACGTGTATATTTTTAGAGATCATTTAAAAAAATATTCCAGAGAGAAATATTCAGATAAGATGTAATGTCGGGAGCGGCAGCGGCCGCCAGAGGGAGACGCGGCCGCGCCAGAGCGCAGGGAGCCGGGCAGGACAGTGCTGGCAGCGACTGCAGCGACACCTGCACACACTGCACACACACACACACCCACACTGCTGACAGGCCGGCAGCACTTCAATGCAAAGAACTCTTTCTAAAGGAAATGTCTGTAAAATTACAGCATTTGGGTTCCTATGCAATCTAAAGATGCAAATCTTGAATAAAGGAGTTGATACTCAGTGCAGTTAGTCTTTTAATCGCCTTCAAAATGATTTCCTTAGTAGTATTTAACATATTTTTCTCATCTTTTCCTGAAGAAAAATAAACTGCGGCCACACAGACAGGAGAAGAAAAGGATTTTTTGGAGTTCTACCTGGCCAAGTGAAGAAAGGACACCTACAAAACAGTATTTTCCAGTTCTTTTATGTTTACCTACCCAAAAGATGGGAAGACGTCAAGAAGGAAAGCTAGGAGGTGGTACCATGACAAAGTTCACCAGCCTTCCATCCCTACTGGTAGGAGGCCAAGACTCTGTGACTAGTGAGTCTCAAAAGTCACTTGATCTCCCCAGCAGCAAGGAACAAACCTTGTTTCTAGCTGGTAGCCTCAGGCAGCAGGAGTTACCTCTGGGAAAAGGGGTACTCTGCTGGCAGAACACAGCTTGGATCGGCCAAGTCGTGGGGACTTGGTCACAGACTGCCACACAGCTGGTGCTCTGTGCTAACCAAAGCCTGTGCCAACCTACTTTTACTGGTACTACAAAACATATAACAATATCCCAGCTGGCCTTTGAATATTTCCACATGGCAAAGAGATCCCACATGGCCAAAACGGAAAGAAAAGGACCATGCCTTTCTGTTGTAGTTCAGAGATTTACCAGTCCCTGAAACCTCCACTGCAAAGGGCTATGGCCCCTCACATTGCTGACCTGTTCACAATCTCCCTGCTTCCTTAGCTCTTTGGTCCTGACATATCTGTTTAGGGAAGCAGCTTTTCCAGATTATTTGCCTCATATACAGCTTGAGTAGTTCAAAATGAATATTCCTTTGGCTAAATCCCCTGCAGATTTGATGGAGATATTCTCTGTTATGGAAGTGTATGTTCAATCCTGCAGAGTCTGAGATATGGCTCAGAGGGCATCCTGTTCAAAACAGAGCCACATTTCCTCTCATTCTTCACACACAACTAAATGGATAAATCAAGGTGTCATAAAACTTGACACAGGAAAATCCAACAGGTGCCATGAAATTTTTACTTTCAGAGCAATTTTGCATGAAACAAAACATGTATTGATTACGTATCCAATATAGCATTCTCATTGTATCGCTAAGAAAATTCAGCATTCCTGAACACAGAAGTTCCATTTTAGAATACATTTGCTGTGGTTTTTCCTGAGTACTGTCAAGACACAATTTCATTTAAAACAGTTCATCATATGAAAGTTTATAGTTTTTTTAAAAAAACAACCTTTAGCACCTGCCCAGCATTTTTATCTGTTCAGAAATTACAATAAATCACAGTCTTTACCTCACCCGCTAATTTAGTTAGGATATGTCCAGAACAAAGGGCCACAATAAATGCCAAAGTGAGGGCTACACCCACTTATAAATCACACAGCCCTAGGTCTTAGTTAGCAGGTTAAAAATTTACTAGATTGTAACTGACATACAACACAACTAGGCCCCTTCAATGACAACTGATTTATCAGAGGAAAAGCCTTTAGCAAGTATTCCTTAGCCCAACATGGACATTTCTAAAATACCTGTTTCCATCTGTTTATCTTAGCCCCAAAAAAGACTTCACCTGGATAGAGATGTGCATGAAGAAGACACAATAACATAACATCAAAAGGATTTATAATCTCAGACTGTGCTGCTTCCAGTCCTCTACCTTACTGTCAATTGCTGAGTGGCAGTGATAAATGTGACATCAAAATGCAGTCTCATACTTTGGTTTCTGAACATCAACAACAAAAAAGGTAAGGTCACAATTTCTTAAAATCTGTTTAGGCTGCATACTGCTCCTAAAAAATGTGTCTATCAAAATCTGTCTTTACATAGTATTTTGATCTTGCTCTTCATTCTGCTTTTCTTACGTACTAAAAAAAATCCTAGTTTATACATCTACAGTTACGATGTGGATCTGGAGTAGGAGTTCTTGTACTTTCAGATGTGGGAGGAAAGGACAGAGCACTATTTGTATGAATACACCATGGCTTCAATGCACTTGTGCCAGCTCACAATGGATGAGCATCTATTTCAAAGGTAGAGCTACACAAATCTTAAATTATATATGTGCCTGTGACTACAGCTATTCTTGAGAGACAAGGGGGAAATGGTGAGAGAGGATAGAAAGACAGGCGGATAAGAAAGAAGACAAGGTTATTGAAATGTAGTTGCATTTAATCTAATCATTGTAAACCTGCTTCTGTGACCTTAAATAGTATTAGAGAGTGACTCTGGATACAGAAAAATACAGTGGTCCCCGTGCTGATTTGGCCATCAGCAAAGCAGCAATGCATAGCAATAATCCCATTTTACATAGATACACAGATACTGTGGTTTGGCCTTAATTTAAACCAGACTTTTTCACTGTCAGAACTAGAATAATTTATTTTAATATGCAAGTCTAATTAGCCAGTTCTAGTTTAAACATTCTGTATGATCAGGAAAAGCATCAAAAAGCACAGCGAGGAGAGCCATCACTGAGTAAGAAGTATATATGTATAATAAATGTATAAACAAATACTACTTCTACTTTGCTCCGTGCATATTCTTCAGACCTCAGAGCTATATCCAGCAATGGATTGCCTTAAACATCCCCCACACTGAGTTTCCTGCTGTCTTATGTGATGATTCCATTATCAGAAGTCACATTCTCATGAAGATTTTGTCTGACCCAACTTCTCAGTCCCTAACCTCCACAAATTACAATTCCTGCTCAGCTTTTCTCACTCTCAAAATTGGTTATTTCACCTTTCGAACACTCTAGCACCTTAACCTTAAGTTGCTGAAAAAAAGGTGATTTAAATCTCCTTCTTGCCTCTCTATATGATATCCTCAGATTGAAATAAAAGGACAATCTCAATTTTCTCTGTTGTATTTTGCCCCTCCCCTCCCTAGCCCTGACCTGTCTATAGATGCCTGCACAGAGACAGCTTTTCTTTTGCATGAAGAAGACATTTCCCCTGACTGTTTACCCTTCTGTCACACCGTGCTTTAACAGTGATATGCAGAATATTCATTTCAGATTTAAGTCTCAGAGAAGAAAATTAACCACAGTGATTTTTGCCTGCTTGTGGTAAATTATAGCCTTGGACATTCATTGTTTTGGATCTGTTTTGGTAGAGGGGTTTGTCTGCTTCAGGAAAATAAGCAGATGAATTAGGAACTGGTTTAGAAATTACCAAGTTTCTCCCCTGCTTTCACTATAGCTGTTGGTGTTCATTATTTCATTTAAATCATACACATAGCATAAAATATAGAGGTTTTTCCTTTAATATGCTAAGTTACAAATTAAGTTAAAGTATTCCGATGCAGATTACCTAGGAATGCAGAATCTCAGTTCCACTGTCAATCGACACACCATGCACATCACGACAGAAATATCGATGCTTGCACAAGGCATCCAAATACACTGCATGAGAGGATACAAAGATGAGAAACGGAAAATCAAAGCTTAATAATGGGGTATGAATTCTAGGACACTTTGCCCAACTCTGAAATCTACCCTGCTTTTATGGTGAAGATTGCGCATGGAATTGGTGGAATAACATTCTTCCACAAACTTCTAAAAAATATTGGCATTAAATTAGTTTAATCTCAGGATACCTATCTCAACAAAGAGCTGCTCTGCTAACTTCCTGTGAGAGGTATTAAGCAGATGCAGGTTAATATAGTGAAGATTTTTATTGACTATGGTTTTAAAAGTATCACTTCTTTTAAAAATTTCAATACATCCAACCTCAGGCACAGAGAATGCTGAAATCAAATTCTGGCAGCTAGAGTCCAACGAATGGCCATTGATTTCTATAGCCTTTTTTTCCATGAGGAAAGAACATATAAAGTTGTCTCAGTATTTGTGTGCTTCTGTTGGCTAAATATCATGGTAAATTCCTCTCAGAAATCCATGACCTAGACAAACATAAAGGTTTTCCAGATTTTCAGCAGTGCTATAGTGCCATTCCTTTTCTAGTTTGCATCAGAAAAATGTTTTTTAAAAAATTCCTGGTGGGACTGTGTCAGAAGTGACAGAACGTGGCTCTATAGAGCAAAAGGCAGAGGGCAAACAGCAGCCTTGTGATTGCCGGGCACTGTCCATGTCACCTTCAGCCTGCGACTTGTACAGATCAGTCACAACCAGCTCTGCAACTGATAGCAAAGTTTATCTGCACACAGAGCAACAGGAGCCTGTGTGATTTCACTAATTTGAGTATCTTGGAAGCAGGAAAGAAAAGGCATAATAGGTCTTGCCATGAAAGTCTGAAGGTAAAAGGGCTCAGGGGAGGGTGGGAAGGCTGGGTGTTGAGGGGAAGTCTGGGCTGACTCAGAGAGACAGCAGTAACAGCCTGTTCAACTGCGGTCTATCAGCGCACATCATTTCCAGCAGTGCTACAGAGCAGGACTCAGCAGCGGTAATCAGAGCTCAACACCTTTCCTACTGTTTCCAGGTGGTATTTTCTGTAACAAAACAGAGTAACTTTGTGGAAGCATTTGAATCAGAGAGAACTGGTACTCACAGAACACGCTCCCTACTTACTAGAGATACTTCTATTTATTTAAAGACACTTCAAGTTTTGAAATTCCAGTGGGAATTCACAATCTGCAATGGAAATACAGTGTCAGGTTCTCCAGTATTATGCATTTCCATACATGCCTAAGGACAATGCGACTCCTAGCAAACACTACAAAGGTGTGGCCATAGGGTTTTTTCCTACCTATAGTTTTCTACATGTAGCACTAAACCTTCACTTATTATCATTTTAGGAAGTATTCCTTTGCTTATGCTAAAGCCAACACACTTCTCCTATTCCTTTTAATTCCTGCACACCTTGAAGTACCTTTGTCCGTACTGATTCCTGAGGGGATTCCAAGAGCCAAGTTTCCTGGAGGCTGATGGCAGGCAGTGAGTGTGAAAGGGAAGCCACCAGTGAGCAGCACTTACCTATTAGCCTTTAGCTAGGGAGACTCCCACTCCATCTGTTGCCTGAGAGAGATTTCAACAGAAAGATTACCTAGATTTGATAAGGAATATTCCCAGCATGGGAAGGACTCATGCTTAGTAGGTGGTAATAATATTAGTCTAACATTTAAAGTGTGTCAAGCAGTGCAAACAGGTTAAAAATATTTCATTATGGAAGCATTGAGGTATAAATTAACTCAGTGGTGGTATGCTGAGAGTTTAATTCTCAAATTCAGATGTAATTTTCTACTTCGGATGAACCAGGCATTGGTTGAAATAGTCAACATACATCTGTGAACAAATGAAATTATGGAAGAGGAGGTGAATTTTTTCTGGGTTTACTTTATAACACTGTGCTTACTTTCAGTCTATAATATAATCCCTGAAATAAGCATACCAAAGCAATTTTCAGCCAATTAACACATATAAGAAAGACTTTGGAGAAATCATTGACACAGCAAACACTTGACAGGCCTGCCAATGAATGTTCTTATGAAAACAAACACATCGAAGCTACTCAAGTTCTTTAACTTCTCAAAATGTCTGCTGGGGTCCAGACATCAAGTGCTGGATGACTTGTCACACACTATTCCTACAAAGCAACCATTTCTAGAGATTACATAGTCCATATAAATATGCAGTTAAACTTACATAAAACAGGACTTTCTGCTGGTATTTTAACTTGTTGTTTTCTGGCAAATGCCACATGAAAGCTACAGGAAAGCGTGGCTCCCTCTGTAATATATACACATAAACAGAATTACCATTCAGTTAATAATCCATTTCCTAATCTGATTTTAAGACAGGGAGATCACAATGTCTTAATATTTAACGATGAAATGAAATCTGGTGTGTCTAAAGCTTGTTATGGAAAGTTGGAATATTTTTTCATGTCCATTTACTTATAGCTTCATTTGTGCAGTTCTATTTTGGAATGTGCAAAACTGCCTTCACTGTACAGTTATTCCACACACTAGGTAAATCTGAGAAATAACTCAAGAAAGCAGCATTTTCTACCCTGAACAAAATACTGCGTAACTCCGGCTGCAAATGGCAGAAAAGGAATAAACACAGTAGCTGTGCCTTTTTTTGGGAGGCCTGAAAATGCTGCCTAGAGAACAAAAAAGGCCCGATTTGTAGGATCCTGAATCCCTGTCAGAAAAATTGCACAAGACTTCTCTTAAGTAGGTTACAGACATCTCTATCACTGTGATTGCACCCATAATATCTGACCCACTCCCAGTTACAGAGCAGGATCAACCAACTAAAAGTACATCAGGACAAAGGCCCAGAGATCCTTACACTTTAACAGCCGTACATGGAGGACAAGTGGCCCTTGAGCCCAGTTCTAAAGTTTCTGCTGATGACTACAATGGAATTTGGGTGTGAATCCATTCACGTTCAATTCCTCTATCTAGAATGTGATAAGACCAAGCCAACAATTCAGGCTACAGTTGTGCTTATACTTAAATGCCTTTTTTTCCTGTTTGCCACATTTCCTTTTTTAAAAGGCCATCCTGTGGGAATAAAGAGCTCAAAAGCAAAATAAAATAATAACCTTTTTCATTTCATAATGAGGTGTTTAGAGCACTCATCTTCCTTCACATCACCAAACATTTTTCCAGCTCATGGCTATTTCAAAGATGTATTTGAGGTCTGGGCACAAACGGTGCTTTGTTTCTATATTTATGGTAAGATCTCATTTCTTTGTATGTAAATGATTGCAGATGTTTTCCATTTTCAGATAGATGGCATTGCAACTTGCTTCATTCAGAAGAAAGTTTCCATTAGTCTGGAAACAGCTAAAGTTGGCAGTGCTAGCTGAGCAAAGAGTAAACTGGAAAATACAGCAGATGTTACATGAGAGAGAATAAAGCAGGAAAATTAACAAACATTCTTCCCCAAGCCTGGGCTTGTCCATCAGTTAGTTTCACTGTGATGGCTGCCCAAAGCAAGTACTTGAAGGCAAGTATTTGTCTGCTACATAAACTGGAATGCCAAGTATTTGCAACTTGCTCTAGGTTCCAAGTGATGTGAGTCAGTCCTGTTGAAATCATTATAATGTGATGCTGAAGTTGGGGTATTGGGGAAAACTACCATGGGGATTATCAGGTACAGAAAATGCAATTCTCCAAGAGAAAAGCCATCACAAGGAATATAAGGCAGCTAGTGGAAAAAAATCTGAACATGGGTTATGCTCTTCCTAGTGGGATCACACAAACATTTGTGCAAACAATTTCCACTACTTTTTGTATCAGCTTAAGATATAGATAAAATAAGTCCCTACATTAAGAGTTAGGGGAAAAGAGAACAAATATTTTTCCCTGCTAGTGACCTTGACTGCAACCTAGGTGAAAGATTGCAAAGACACCAGGCCTACCATGACTTTTTACACACAGCAGAGAGGATGAGGTAAAGAGACAGCAATCTAATAGTAAAAGGAACTCTATGAAGTCTTTTGTGCATCAAGAGACCTTTAAATGAGATGGTAGAAATAAAACATTGTCACAGAAATGCCTTTTACCCCAGCTGACCCATCTCCTCATTTTCCCACAGCATACTGATGGGCCTAGGCATGATTCTTAATTGTTTCATGAGATTTTTTTCATGTTTCACTGAAAACTGAGAAAAGGCAAAACCATTTCTTTGCAAATGCAGCTTTTGAACAGGCAGCAGCATGACTCATCATGAATAATGAAAAGCCACACTAAACACTGCAACCATTAGAGAAAAGCTCTCAAAAGGGGATTCTCCTGTGAGATTCAGCACAGTCTTTATACTCAGAAGATTGGGACTTAGTACAGTTATCACTCCTCTGACTGAAAAGATACCCAAAGAATGAATTTGGCCCAGTTCATTTTGGTAATGTCTGACTTGACAAAAACAAAACCCAAAAGGCTCAGGAAATGCCAGGGTAATCTTATTCCCTTTCCCCCTCCATAAAGCAAGTATAGAGCTCCCAGTTGACTGCAAAATACCTAGGATGATGTGTGTCTTGACTGTCATTTGTCAATGCTGCTGCTGCTAGAAATCAAAGATTTATGTTCTCAAAAGAGCTTTTTGGCAGTAACTCCCAATTGCGCTGCAGAGCAATTCAATGTACTGAAGCACATCAGTGTGGTTTGTTTTGTATTTGGGCAGGGGGCAAATACAGTCCTCTATAGACTTCATACTTAGCTGCCATTTCCCATATTCTCTGTCTCCGGGCAACAAGCATGAACTTGAATCTGCCCAGACAGAAGTTGTAATTATATGTTTTGAACTACAAATGCTTAATTTCTAGGTGCTCTTTACCTTCTCAGCTCCTGCACTGAAGAGATTACCATGGCCTGGGATTGCTCAATTGAGTCCATAGAGAGTCAGCAAATTCCTGACAACAAGATGAGACTTTTTTCTAATTAATCCTTGTATTTCAAGACATTGTTTTGCATAGTGAAACAGAACTAAACTCTGTCTATCAACATATTACTCTACTTAAGAATTAGAATTCAGAAATGCTTAAACTAGTAATGGATGACTGCTGTTTTGGTATTTGCATTGTGATCCATGCAAAACTGAGCATAAGGATGGATAGAGTCCATTCCCTAAGTGGGATTTTTGCTTGAAGTTCAAGAACTTCTTTTCAAAATAAACACTTCCTTTTCAAGATGTTCACAGAGTACACAGAAATTACCTTCTTGAAGTAAGAACTGCAGTAAGAAGAGATTAATTCCCATGTACATGGAGCTTTTCAATGGCTTCCAAGTAGAGGCTAAATCCAGGTTATAACTCCCAGCATAACTCTGCAACATCTCTCAAAATAACAGACAATGATAATGTTCCTTACAAAGTCAATGCTAGGGGAGTAAATATTGTATTTGTATGTGTCTTTAGAAAGACATTCATGAGAAACATTGTTTTAGAAAACTACCCCCAGGGGTCTATGAATGAGCCAAAACCTACCTTAAGCATGCCTCCGAAAATTACTTCTAGCTTTCGAGGCAATTTTGAGCACCACAAGAATAACCTTCCTTTGGCTAACTACCTCAGCGCAGATGAGGTGCTAAACCCTTTGGCTGGCCCCTCCATCAGCCCAAGCTTGCAATATCCCAATGGATGCTATAAAGAAATTACATTGCACAGCCAGAACCTTCTTTAATAAATTTGATCTCTAC
>VZTA01026264.1:461378-471768 GCA_013398855.1 Mohoua ochrocephala
TTGTGCTGTACCACAGAGGACTAAAGCTCTTTGGAACCTCATGCTGCTTGACAGTCCCCAAAGCTGCTCACAAACAGACCTGATTCTGTGCATTGTTGACAGAAACTTGAAGGTTTCACATCAGTTTTAGGGGACTTACACTAGACGTGAACCGGTGAACAGACAGAGAGGGTCAGGCTCTATAAATTGAGGTTCCATAAATTTCAGGTTCCATATATTAAAGTCCTGGACACATTGAGTTGTTAATAACAATTTCCCCATGCTGCAGGATGGAAGGATCACAATCAGTCAGTATGAAGTGTGTGCTGGTCTCACAGTCTCACAGTCATGGTGTAAAGCACCTACAGACACTTCCTTGGCAACATTAGTTTAATCCAGTATAGAAAGCAAAGGAGATTGCTGGTATCCTCAGAAACAACCATTATCACACCAGGACTTCAAAAGAGAAGAACTCTCTCTTGTATTAGATCCCATCTCAAGCAGTGTCTTTCTGCTCTCGATGAGTTTCATGTGTCTGATGATTGTGTCACTGTGTTGTTTCCACACAGCTACTGTGTCATCCCATATTTACCTGTCAGAACACAACACAGCCCTCTTTCATAGGCAGTGAAGATGCCAGGGTCTGATGGAACACGTCTAGAATCTCCCCACCCACCACAGACAGCCAAGCTCTACAAGCCCTAGCAGGTTCATCCCGGGAGAAACGCCAGTTTCTGTGTTTCCTTTTTTGAAAGTGCTTCCTTTGCTGCAGCTGAACAAGTAATACTAGATGTGCAGTCGGTTAACCTTTCCATGCTCTAACTTCTCCTATAAACAGTGGTTGGTAGAAGTTTACTCTACTACTGTTTTTACTGATGCCACACCAACCCCTGCTCTATGTCCCTCCTGTAACTCAATTTCTTTGTCAGAATGAGGTATCAGCTGAGCAAGCCCTGCCTCATTCCCGGTGTGGGAGCTGAACTGCTGATCAAAGAGCTTTCAAGCTTTGTTATTATATACCTGATGAAGGCCAGACAAAAGGCCAAACTATAGATCACGAAACTGCTTCTTCAGCAACTTACTTTCTCATGTATCAGTTAACTTTTTTCCTAGTGTTCATCAAGATCTCTTCCCTGGTTTATATGTTCTTGAGGTTCCAATTAAAATTAGATTTCTCCCAGAAGTTCAAGCATGATCTATTTGAATGTTTCCAGAGGTGTTAAGGGAGTGGGCTTCCTGTATGCTTTCCTATTTTTTTTTTCCTGGTCTGAAATACTCTTTCTGGGGTTAATTTTCCCCTCATCTTGCTCATTGTTAGTACTACAGCCCAGAGAAATGTCCCACTAGCAATGATCATTCATCAGAAACATCAGTTTACTCTCATATTCTGTGTGTTTGGGACCATGACACACTATGTTCTACCCTTCCCATTAAATTTTGTAACCTTGCAGGTTACATGCAAAATGTTCTGCATCTATCCCAAACTGGAATGTACTGTTAGGAAAAAACACCATGAACACCCCAAACCAGGCTATTGTCTAGAATAAATACAGACAGCTGAGTTAGAAAAGGAGTTATCTAGTTACAGCTAAAGTTCAGGGAGTAGAAGGCTAAGTAATTCCAGCTAATTTTACATGAGCTTTGGTCACAGTAAACATTGAATGATGTTATGTTATTTAAAGTACATTAAACATGTTTTCTAACAGGACTCTTCACCTGGTATTGATAAGGTCTCTAACATTGTCAGAAAAGGTAGCACATACAAGGTAACGCAGATTCAAAGCCAAGACTTTCATGAAGACCCCTTTCACTTTCTTAGTTTATGAGCTCGCCACTGGCACCATGTCTGCCCAAACGTTTGTAAAACACCCAGTAGGACTGGACCACAATATGCAACACTGGTGATAAAGGACTGCACAGACTGCGCTCTGCCAGTGGTCAGATCTCTGAGTAAAGGAGCAGTTATTTATATAGATACACATGTAAGAATATCTATATTTATGGATTTTACATTCCTAGATACACTTTTTAGTAATCTGCATGCCTCGTCACCAAACCAAGCACCGTCATCTGTTGATGCATGACGTCAGTCTGGTTGCTGATTTAGAAAGGGCAGTAAGATGAGATCATAGAATCATTAAGGGTTGGAAAATACCTCTAAGATCAGCTGAACTATAGCCCTCTGTGAAGATAGTCAGCCTGCTACACTCAGTGTCAGCATGCAATGAACTGAGAAGTCAGCCAAGCCACATACAGAGACCTTTTCTGAGAGAGACTAAATCACATGACAGGACCTCCCCTTGGCAAATTGACAGGGCCAGGCTGCTTTTAGCAAGGGCAGCTACTCCTGAAAAAGGATGGTAATGGCATAAAATTATTAGCATAGGAGACTGTTCAAGGGCAAAGCACATTTGCTAATGATGACTATAGTGCATTAGCCTGCTGCTGGGTCCATGCCATCCAAAATAATTTGTTAAAAGATAAAGTTCTGGAGACCAATAAGGCACAGAGGCCTATTGCAACAGAAATAAATTAGAACAGAGACAGCCTTTGAAACACAGGCAGCTTATACTTCATGGTGAGCACTTGCTTATGAGTTCCAGGGTTGTCAACAAAAATCAAGCGGCTGCTTGCATTCTCTTCTGGGCTGGGCTGGCCTGAATTTTGGTAGCACAGTTTTGGCAGTATTTCTTTATTACTACGGTTGGTTGCAGTTGTTATTTTGCATGGATATCTATAAATCAAAAGGCTGTTCAAAGTGATTTTTTTTTCCCCAACGTTTATTTTACCAAATGACCAACCATCATTTTAGGTACATTCCAAATTCAAACGTCATCTAAATTGCTGTGCAAGGAAGAGTCCATATTCAACAATGGCACACTTCTCTGGGAGCTAGGAAAGTACTATTCTCCCCATCTGCCAGATGGGAAGCAGGAAATACACAGAGAAGCAGGGCTGATTTTCCTGACTTACACAGATTCATTCACAATTCGTCTTGGCTCATGAAAAAACAGTGAAAGGACCCCGTCTTTATACTCACATTTCTTGATTCATGGCACCAAGAAGAATGGCAAATTCAGTCCCTATTTGAAAATCACTGGTTCTGGGTTATAAAAGCTTACTGCTTACAATGTTCAAAGTGGATTCAGCAACCGTCACGTGTCTTGTAAATACATCCTGTAAATGGTACAGTAGGACTGTAGATGACATTATAATACTGACAGCCAAAATAACCTTCTACCCAGGACAAATAGCAAACTCTGAAGTGTTAAAATTTCTAAGAATTTCTTCAGGAAATGTGAAAAGTCAAAAGGAAATTGAAAAAATATCAATAAGAAACCTTTTTAAATTGCCCTTGATAAGGCCATTTTTGTCTCATCTAATTAGTCACTTTCCTGAGCATGCTGAGAAATTTCTCAGGTTTTGTCATATTTGTCAAATTTCTCATCATTTTGCTTTTGTCACTGCCCTGGAATTATTGTCCTTCTTAAAAATCTCTTCTCGCAAGCAATAATTTCAACTTTCAACACCCAGTCACTGAATTTTGTTATCATTTTGCCTTTTACTGTCAAATTTCTGTCAGTAAGGAACTGTGTCTTCCTGAAGAACCAATTAATTTTCTATTTAATGAGTTATACTCATTTTGCAGAACATACTTTCTATTAAATTCTTCTATTATTCTTCTAATAACATTCCAGTCAGATCTCAGCATCCCTCTTGAAATATTTCCAGCAAAATTTGACAATTTATTCCCCACAACAGTTGCACTCATTCCCAATTCAGAGGAACTTTCAAACTCTTTACAGTATTAGCCTTTCTAGCTACAGGTTTGCTATCAGAGTTAATATTCATCTCATGATTCAGTATGACTCCCAAGTTCTCCTCAGAACCTTGAGGTGGCAGGGCATGCCTTAATCTGAGGAATTATATCCTTCCTAAATACACAGCCCTGCTTTTGATAATATTCTTACACACGTGAGCCTTAACAAAAAGAAATAAGATTCACTTCCTTAGAACTACAAAACACATATAGAGCAGTTTGTCATTTCTGAATTGCAGAGGACCACAGCAGAGGTCTGTTTGCCATGTGCAGGCATTATTGTGAGTGAAAAAATATGAAACACTGCTAAGGGAAACCCTTCATGATATTGAGAAGTCCAAAGGAAAATAGAAATCTTCAGCTATTCCTACATAAGGCTTTGTTATTGATAGGAGCCTTGTGAACCAGAGTTTGAAAGGAAAAAGCCCAAAAGCCTTATTTAGCAATCTAACTGTTTTGTAATTAAGTAGATTGGAGGCAGATGCCATCAGAGATTCCCTGTAAACTTCTGAAGTGCTGAAATTAACCCAGGCGTACTACTAAGTTAGCCTATAGTTCCAGAATGCATGACAGACCTGAAACTTTATTAATCATCACACAAACACATGGAAAGAGAGAGCACCTGGTTCGTAAACTGTTGTAAATCTTTTCATTGCTCAGGAGGATCCAATTATTTCGAATGATTAAGTGACAAAATGATTAAATAATCAAAGTTGTACAAATCAAAGCATTAAACTAATTCCTGTCCCACCTCCGTTTCTGAAACTGAGAGTATTTAGATAATAGAGGTAAACCGTAAATTAGAGAGATTAGTCATTGTTCTCATTAGCTAGGATTGTTCCTGTAAATCAGGCAAAAGTTTGTTGGCTAAAACCTCAAATATTCAGGAAAAATAAGGAAATTTAAGTCAAAACTAGATTTAAAAAACACAACTAAAATGATAATGTAGGAAAGTAGATCGTAGGATCTAACTATTTTAGGATTCATTGACAGGATGGAAATAGCATTAAAAAGGGAATGGAACATAAAAAGAATTCCAAGATGTTGTTTTAGCACAGGAGGATTTGTGTCAGCTTCTAGCCTTTTATACCAAATGTTTTTGACAAGCTCTACTACAGATAGCTTTTACCTCCAGGAATTAGGAAATCACAAGTGAATCAGTACATTTAAGAAAAGGTTAATTAGAGAATTTTCTACAAGAGAAACAAGAAGAATCAACAGTCAGGATGTTTTCCTGATTGAAATCTCTATGTAACCATAACAGAATCCCACTTGCTTGAGTCATGCTTATGATCTTTCAAAGTCTGACCTATATACCACTTCTTGTATTATTCATGTTGTTTTCACAACTGGCATTTAAATTTCGCTAATTCAAAGACAGTCCCATACTACAAGCATTATACACAACAAAACCAAAAGGGCCAGTATGTAAGGAAGATTTTCAGAATGTCTTACGAACACTTAAAGCTGCTCTGTGGATTTCATAACTGCTTGTTAGGGACAATTAAATGGGGAGATTCAAGCTGTGGTCAGTTTTCAGCAGCCGGTCAGTGCAGACGGTGCACACTGGGAGCTGTCACCCTGGACCTTCTTCATCAAATACTCACAGAGGTAGGCAGATTTGCTCAGGGTTTATGGGATTAATATAGGATAGGAGAAAGACTGAGGATTAGGATAATGTCTAGCTGAAGTAGGAAGAGGAGGTGGGAGGGGTTGAGGCTCTCACAAGGTTTTTTTGGAAAGCAGGCGTTATCAGTTTGGAGAAAGTACAAGCCAGGACCTGAGGTGTTGCAGTCAGTTCTGCTGAAGATATCATAATAGTAAGGCAACTAAGAAAAAAGATTGCAGTCAAAGGAATAAGGATTTGGAAGAAGAGTTACTTTGAAGGCCCTAGTGGGAGCCACCAAAGAGACCCATTCCACTACCAGCATTGTCTATTTTAATTGCTAATTTGCATATGACAGCACACAGATCAGTGTTAGATCAGCTCTGGAAAACCCCATTAGTGCCAGTACAGGCACTAATGTACTGTGCCACACAGCTCTGAAAACCCCCAACACACCTATTTTTCAGGTCAAGTCCCTGAATCACTATCTGAGCATAGAGAAACTAACTTAATCATAGATAGGAGTTGTGGTCATAACATGTAGAAATGTCTTCTTTTCTAATCTGTATTTCACTTCTTGAGAACTCATGCACATAGTTTATGGAATTGTTCCAGTTAGATGCAGAAAGCCAGTGATCAGATCTACCAGTAACAGGAACTTGTTTCCAAAGTTCCCTGAAGTCAAATGGTTACTAAAAATCATTTACTTCCTTTGCCAAGAACTGCCATCTCCCAAGAGATCTCCTGTTTGCAGAAGTTGTTCAATTTGCAGTGGTAGAGAGATACTCTTAAAAGATGCAAATTCATTTTATTTTTTTAACCAACCATGATACAACAAGTATTCAAAATAGAAACTTGAAATCATGGCCTGTATTTTATTGAAATATTTACAGAATTATGAAATTAACGAGAGTCTAAAAGAGTATATAAGAAATATGCCTATTTGTTTAAAAGGCATTAAGTACACTAAATAAGACACATATGAAGTGAAATTGTGTCAATCATGAAATACATCCCTTAAATGCACTTAAACTGGTAAAAAGAATCACTTCAGAATGATACGACATTGATGTAGAACATTTCTTAGAACTAAAGAGAGCCAAGATCCCTCAGCTGTCTTTAAGGTCCCATTTCCTTCAGACAGATCATTAGGTTCCCCCAAAGTGCCTCCCTCTGCCAGCTGGAGGTCTAAATTGGTGTTATTAAAGTTTTTGTTCCATCTAGCTGTAGCTCTTCCATTTCTGAGATATGCATTAAACAAACCAACAACAAACCACTGCAATGGTTACTTGGTAACCATTAACTTGGTTTGGACTTATGGTATAAATTCCAAACAATACTAATATAAGTGGCTGTCTCCTAAGAGAATCAAGTATTAATATGAACATACCAATTACTTCATACAATTGGAGAAGGGGTATTTCCATAAAGAACGTTCCTGATTCTCAGCAGAAAAAGATATACACATATAAATAAATTCATTATTAACTTCTACTTGGTTTTGAAGTGTAGACTATGTGAAAAGATATTGATACTACTTACACTGATACGTGGTGTTCCTTCACGGAACAGACAGATTGCTGTGCCTGCTACTCATGTTTTGGTTCTTCTCCATTAATGACAGTCCACTGGAAACTGAGAATATCAAACTTGTCATACAAGCACTGAGCAGTCACGATGTGACAACTTTTAATTACAATCCTGAGCTGCATTATCCAAAATAAGAGAACAGACCAACAAAATTAGAGGATGAGGATGATAGGTATTAACTAGAGCTGTTGGAGTGTTCCTGATTTTTCTTTCAAAACACCAACATTAATTGTTTTCAATTCAGTGTGACTTTAAGAAATTTAATCCACATTTCTTGCTAATTCAAACCCCAGGAACAGGTTTCTTAATGTCTTCTAACTGCATCAGCTGTATGTCTGACAATACAGCTAGATCCATTTGGCAGCAAGCTATTACAATACTCGGTGAAATGAGAAATTACCTAACAAGCCCCTTTTCCAGATTAACACAATGCATCCAACCCTTTTCAAAAAGTCATTTCACCTACAGGCTATACAAAATGGCATTTCCAAATTTTCAAACATTTTGTTAAAATAGATTATTAAAATAGTATTAAACTCCAGCCTTTGCAGGCCGTCGTTCTCCAAGTGCATTTGGACAGTGGGAAATCTATAAAGACCATAATGGATCTCCAAACCAACTGCAGATCTTACTTGCCAGAGAAATTTGCAAAGACACTCTCCAGAAATTATATCTAATGAAGCAGTACCATCAACTGCAGATTAGCTGGGCTTTCCTTAACTCACTGGGTAAAGAGCCTATTCACATCTTAAGAAGATACGACTAAAAAAGAGTTTTCATATTCCCAAAAATATTCATTCATACAAGCAGATTATTCTTTGCAATCATGAGTGGTAATAAAATATTAACCTTTGATCTGCCAGAGTGTTTCAAAGGCGTATTTAGCCTCCAGGGGAGAAGAAAAGGAAAAAAAGAACTTTTCCACACACTGTGTTAAATAGTCTGTAAAGGTAAATTTACATTTAACAGTTTATCTAACAGTTTACCACCACTTTCCCCTATCTTCCTACTTGTCCCTCCTCTTCTGCCACTCTTTCCTCCTCCTTCGCATTTACCAGTAGCCACAGTTTCACCTTCTATCCTCTCTCTTTACCACACTTTGGCACTCATCAGGCTTCCCTGGGCAACGATCTGACTCATCAGCATAGCAATACCCACCTTTTAGCTTGGTTAGTTCTCAGCCAGCTGAGTGAGCAGATTCAATGAGTAGACAGCCACGTTAACTGTGGAAATATGGGATATAGAGACAGAAGCAGGATGCCTCCTGTCAGCACCACAGAGCCAGTATAGGGGTTCAGACTTCTCAGGAAATTTCACCATGAGTGACTACCAAGCAAACAGTAGAATATCACTAAGAGGATCCACTTCAGATTCAGGTGAAAATAAGGACAATAATATCTTTCTGATGAGAAAAATGTAGCTATGAAACAGGTCTGAAATCCTGACAATCAAAATAAATCTTACAAGAAAATTAAGGAAACTGTATTATACCAAGTTTTTTGCTCCTAGTCAATAATCACCACTCTAAAGTAAAGGGTTAAGTAAATATACAGTGCTGTGAGAAGCAGTAGTGAAATATTTGAATCTGCTGAAAAATACGAGTTGGTGACACACAGTCACAGGCATCCGGATGACTCCTCAGGTTCAGCTGCTCGCGCTGCATCGCTTGGCACTCCACACAGCCGGCGTCAGCCGGTCAGAGCCCCGTGTCATTGAGATGACCTCCCTGGCACTGGGAACGAACAGGGGACAGCTGATATTAACAGTTTGAGTGACTGACAAGCTGAGAGATTTTCCTCAGCCGCTGCTTCCAAATAACAAACTCCTCAGCAAAAAACAACAGGTCTTCACTGAAGAAACTAGGCCTGTATTTGCAACATGCATCATCTGACATAAACAATCTTATCACCTCTGCTAACAATAAAGTTTTGCATAATCTTATCACGTTTGGGTATTTTTCCATTAATACTTGGGAAGGCTTACGCAAAACAAATTGTATGTGGGATATTTTTTGCCCACCCACAACGGAGGATACTGAATATCTGGAAACACAGGAAGGATTGCCAGAGTCTGAAGTCATCATGTTTTCACAGCAGTTTCAAGCTTCAGATAGATAGCTAAGCATACATGCTTATCATACATGTCAACATGAGGTCTCTTGTGGTCCCCGGACCACTCAGTTAAGGTAAGCCTGAGGCCTGCAAGGTGGCTGAGTTCATCTCTCTGCTGCCAGAAGTCACATTTCCTATATCTTCCTCCTCTTGCTGCTTGTCTCCTGGTCAGAATTAGGGTTCTTCTTACTCCCCAAAGCTATTGTTCCTGTCATCTCCTATTGAGCCTATTCAGCTCACTGACATAGTGGATACTCATGGATTTGGGGGTTTAGGTTTGTTTCTAAGTTTTCTTTTTAATTACTTTCCTGACAGATTAGCAAATATAATTGCTTCACAGATTAATGAGACGAAGGGAAGTGACAGGAAAATGTGGCTGGAAGTGTGGGAGGAGAAAGCAGTAATTCCTCTTTGCTCTGCTGGGAGCTATCAGATAAGGTTCATCTCATCTTGCAGAAAGTCTGAGCTCCAGTGCTACAGGCACAGACTGGTTAGGCAGCTTCTCAAAGGAGCAGTGTGAGAGCTCTGCCCATGCCTCAGGAGAAGGGAACCAGCTGACGTAACCCACACAGGCTGCTGAATGGCTTCACCACCTCCAGTCTTGTCCCTGCCTCTTCTACACCACACCCTCCCCAGCTCCAGCTGCAGAAAGAGTTTTCTCAGAAGAATTCCTACTTCAGGTCGTCTTCTAGAACAGATTATCTGTACTTTCAAGGCTTTCACCAGCAGCACTCGGTACAGTGGCACTGGTACACGTGGCACTAAGTGTTCACAAAAATACGTCTGCAAAGCCCTAACTTTGCTCCGCCATCTTACCGAGGTCTCTTAGACCCAAATACCAGGACTGTTCTCTTTGTGTACTCCAAGAGCATCAGAAAATAAGGATCAGAAGAATATGAGGGGTCATTTCCTTACTACGGACCGCACAGTACCTATTTGGGTTTTGTTACTTTCCCCAGGATTTGGCCATGGTTATAGGGTGTTTGTTTTCACTTAATAAAACACAACCAAACAACGCAATACCTAAAGCTGGTTCTCAGAGCCCTGCTAAAAATTCCCCACACAGTTGGCTGGGTAGGATTTAAAACTGCCCTATTCTTAGAAGTGCATATCTGCAGCAGCTGGAAAATGCTAGGTTGCAAGCAGTGCATTCCACATGTTTAAGGCACCGATCCTGAGTATTTCAGATTCTTTGTGGGTTTGTTTCAGTTTACATTTAAAAAACAAACAAACAAACCCAACAAACTGAACCTTCCCCCGTCCCCCCACCACCACCCCCCCCCA
>VZTA01026264.1:471797-483492 GCA_013398855.1 Mohoua ochrocephala
CCCCCACCCCCCCGCCGCCAAACCACCACAGAATGAACACAGTCCTATAATTTATCTGGGCACCTGAACATATTCTATTAAGAGTCTCACATTTGATATCACCACAGTAATTACACTTAAACTATTCATTGAAGTGTGATTTTTAAATGAGACACAACAGAGTGTTAAAGGTATTTTGGAAAGCCTTCCACATCCAGAGGTTCATAAAATACATGAGACTAAGTACTGACAAGTCTGAGAACATGAAGAAGGCTACACAAAACACGGTTAACTGATTAAAAAATAATCAGTATACTTGAACAAACTTCATTGTGCAATTTTAGAAAATAGGGGCAAGATGGTCCATATTTAGCACAGTAGCACTTTTAGCTGGGTTCAACTGTGCACATAAGATACACCCCTACCACAGAAGAGACACCTGAGCCTGTGCTGCATTCTAAAACCTCTCCATAGCATTGAAAGATGTCTGAGCAGCAGATGTACTGTAAAATATGATTTTAAAAAATCAATGTGTTAAAAAAACCTGAAGATGATGACAAATAGCTGTTTCTTTACTTTGAGTTTAAAGAATTAATATATTTATAGTTCTGAATAGCAACAGGAAGGGAGTTGCACCAACTGAAACATAATAGTCCAAGGCTTTTCCTCCCAGAGATTCAGGGTGTGTATCTACTCAAAAAAGTAAATGAGGTAGAATTTAGCTTCATAAAACTGTATAAATCTGAGATATCTGGACATTGTTTTGCTTCAGTGAGAGGACCCAAGAAATTCATTATGTTAAAGGGCCTGCCTAGTAGGGCCTTACTTCTCTAAAATTTGCCTTCAAAACATAATTTAATCCCTCCTGAGAGCTGGCAGATGTTTTGTTATGAACTTCATTTAAGATCCTAAAATATATACACTTTTAAAATAGTTTCAAATGTATAATTTGATGGAGGGATATGAGCCTTATTTAGATTTTCAAATTTCTAGTTGTTGTTGGTTTATTTTCCGCCTGCAAAATGCCAAATCGCGGTTCTAGCTGGAGAAGATACTGTCTCTCAATCAATTGAGGCATGATAACAGACTTTTGGGTCAATTGGCAGGATGGCTGCAGTAAACATTTTTATTGAGAGACCTTCAATGCAATTTATCTCCTCTCTCTTCCTGCTGTCAGAGAGTCAAGGCTACATGGAAACACACGCATAGAGGCAGTACATTTGCTCACTGTAAGAATACAGAATTCCCTTTTGTACTGAGTCCAAAACACCCTTTTCGCGTTTCAAACACAGTTACCAAAGGCAGCTCATCACAAAGCAAAATTATCAGACTAGTTATGAACAAAATGTGAATTCGTGAACTCAGTAAACACTCTTTGCAGAAAGTATGGGCTATGTTTTCAGCTGATAACAATATAATCAACTCCGTTCACTTCCAACTCACTTTTGAAAAAGTGAAAGCTGCTTTCTTCTTACCTTTAATGCAATGTTTCTTCTCAGAGGCAATTGTTTGCTACTACAATAATCTATACCTCACTGTACCTTAGGTTAATTATGTGTTTCAAAAGAAATCCCAGTACAATGAGCAAGAGTAGAACTGAGGCTGATATTGTATCCCTGGCTGATATGGCCAGGGAAAGCCACTGCAGTTCTGAAGACCATTCCAGGGCTCAGACATTGCTCCAGAAATGAACAACAGAACTTGCATTTTCAGCTGCGAAAGTGCTTCTGTGGTCCTCCTAGATTTCAATTCATGATATTGCATTCTTCTCCATTCCCACCCACTTCTCTGTAAGACTTCATAATGGAACTCTTTCACCTTGTGCTATAGATTTTCATTATTATTCCTAAATTAGGCACACAGTGCAAAAGGGAAACGAACAAAGAAATAAGTGAAGCCAAAAAATCCAGCCTGTATGACTCATTATGATACACAAACATTTTCTGCATCACTCAGAGGATCTATTCTAGCAAAAGAAAAACAAACTTTTTCTTAAAGTTGCAGAATAGGTAGATAGTTTCCTCTGGATATGTTGCTAGCAGGCAAGTTCTGAGAAGCCTTGTTCCAAGAATCTTGAGGCCTGAAAACACAGCTGTTCAGATTCACTGCTCTAGCCTTTACTCCATGGATACTCCTATTGGCAAGGCAGGCTTACGGGGCAGACAAAATGACAGCTGGTCCATTTCTTCTCTTGCACATAAATCCCATTTAGAATAGGATTAAGATAACTGGAAAACAACCTATTGACTGAACAACAAGTCCTGCCTAGAAAAGGGATATATATGATTTCAACAATTTAAAATATTTAAAGTGGGCTTTAAATACTTTCTTAATAATGGTCACCTAAAACCAGAAGCAACATTCTAGAAACCTTCTTCAGGTTACATCACCTTACTGGTTTAGGTTAGGGAAAGACATGTTAAATACTTTTCCAGTCCGTAACTAACTCACATCCACAAATAGGGTTTTTAAAACCACTTAAATAATTTTCAAGCATAAATTTAGAAGAATATTTTAGGTCATAAAAATTCAAAGTAATGCAATCCTATTGATTTTAATTTGATCTTGAAATACAGACCTAATTCCTCCACCCATTGAGAGTAGATCCCATTTATATCAGAGTACGGATTCTGGCCCAAAACAGACATCCTTACTTCTGATGTAATCACTTGCTGCTTTAAATATTTTTAAACATTCTGAAGTCCACATATGCACTTTAAGATGAACTTCACAGAAGACAAAGGTAAAATAAGTTGGTTTGGGTTTTTTTTTCAAAGTTTGGTAAGGCAGGCTGTATTAACTTAGGAAAGCTTGAACAGAAAGACTGTCTCTCTATTGGCTTCTGCAGCAACAATGTATTTATTTTCACAGGGTGGTTGAATTTTTTCTCAAATCCATAAACCAAACTCATTTAAATTCCCATGTAATCTGTCTCCTAATGCACCTAAATATACTTGCCTTTGAACTTTGCATTTGCTTTAATATGGTAATTTTTAAAATTTCAGGTGCTGACCAAATGAAGCATATATTAATATTTTAAAATTTGAAATAAAATCTTCACTGGAGAATAAAAATGGGGTCTTTGCAAGTTTGAACAAAACCTCAGGGTGGATCAGAGTATAAACAAAACATTAATGACTCCTTAATCCCCAGTGCAGAGGGGGAAAATCTGCTCATGTGTATAGAGTGATGACATACTAGAGAGGTGGAAATTGAAATAAAATACTGATTTCTATTGAATTATAAGGCTGTAATTTCACCATCAAGTGTTCAATTCTGAAGCATCTTAGAATTTGCTAATAACAAGCTTAATTTGCCACTAAGATTCAGGTCACTGTACCAACATGTAAAATAAACCCCGTCACCAAATCCTGCTGAGTTTAGTCATGTCAGTGAATTAGCAGTAAAAATCCAAACATGCTGACTGACTCTTCTGCTGGTGCCTTTACAAAGACTTGAGTTACGTGATACCGACTGTAACAAAGGGATTCCAGATTCACATTACATCTTTATGCTGTTTGATTTGCTTAGAATTTTTTCCACAACTGGATTTTACTAAGGCAGTTCTACTTGTTCTGCAAGTTTCCTAGATTGATTTTGGATGGCTGACTCTCACTCAGGTAAATGGAAAGGTCAAAACGTGCACCATCTCTTAAGGCACAGAATGCTGTTTTCAGCAGAAGTTCGCAGCAAGTCAGCTGAATAAAAATCCAGCATGAGAGCCACCAGCATTTTAGATTCATCTTGGTAACACTGCAATGATGATCCTGAAATCCTTGCTTAGACAAAGCTTCCCCTGAGTCCCAGATAGCTGACCAGTAATTGCACAGATTAACACTTGCATTTAATGAAAGACCTGACTGCTTAAAGTTTATCTTACTTTAGGTTAGCAGTTCTAAAACTCTTCCAGCTATGAATATAGCTTTTCTGAAAATTTCCTCTACCAAACTAAATTGAAGCTGCCATCTCAAAAAAACTCCATACCATCTACAGTGCTAATATTACAACAGGTTAAAATATAAGGGTGAAATAAGATTAATAATTTAAATAATAAACTTTATAAGTTTAAATAAACTTAATAAGTTTTAAATATCTGTATATCACCAGAAGCATAGAAAAAGAGAGGAAAGAGAAATAGAACCATAATAAAAGTTTACTTCAACCATGGTCCTGTAGGAGTCTGTTTTGGGCATTTAACAGTTAAAGAAGCAGTGGCACGCTAACCGAGCACATTAAAACAAAGAGTTGGCAGCTCCTGAAGGAAAAGAGCTTGTGCTCCACTGTTCCAACTTGTCAGTCAACTCATGCCAGCACTCTCCTTGTCTGCCTCTTCTCCACACCCTCATTACATGTGTCTGTCTGGACTGATCTGCTCATCTGTTCAGGGACTCTTCTGACAAGTCAAAAATTCGGCCTTCTTTCTGCTCTGGAATTGGATCAAATCACCTCAGCTTTTTTTTTGTAGCCCCACCAGGAGGCTTTTTGCTTATGGTCTCATTCTATTTGCCTTCACTACTTGTCTGTTTTTGATTTGTAGAATGGAGGAAGCCGAATTGCTGAAAGAAAGATTCCAGGCCATAACAGTAAGTGCTCACAGTTATAATCCATTATTAAAAAAAAAAAAAAGGCTTAGAAGTAATATCATTAATGAGCTGCTGTGGGTTTGCTGAATAATGATTTATCCCAGGACAGAAAAAGAAAAGACCTTATGTCTGCTTGAAACTGTTACTTAATAATGCTAGTTTATAAGATACTGCTTTAAGACAGCTAAGTTTACTGTACTGACTTTATTATGGGTTGTATTGCGCTTTAAAATTAAATTCAAAGCAGTGAAAGTGTGTGTGCAAATCACTACTGGACAGTCTAAAACACACATTACTGTCATCATACTGAATGTTTGCCTGAAGGTCAAAAGGCAGCTAGAGAATTCCAGAACAAATCAATTTTCACATTTCACAATGTGAGATTAAAGATTTTTCATTTGCACTGTGGAATTAAATACAATTTCTGAATTATTGATGATCTGTCATAAGTATTGCTGTCTGAAAAGTAAAAAAGGACAAGCTTGGATTAAGCAAATTCCTACCTGTCAGTTTTCAGAGGAAGGACTCAGTGAAGTTTATGCTGAAGACATTAGAAAACATTTTCAGTTTCTCTTCTAAAAGGAAATATGAGTGATGATTTCTAGTGTGTGAAAGGAACAACTAAACTATTTTTAAAGTAGTACAACCTGATGTTATAAAAAATATCTGAATTCATATTCTCTGATTTGATCTCCACTGAAACTTATTCAGTTATAAAAGACTTAAAACAAAATTCTGAGATGAAAGGAAACCTCCAGAAGGATCACTCACTCTCTTGGTTAAAAACGAATAATGGAAACAAAGGTATTTGTCACATTCTTAACACGATAGATTAGTTGTGAAACACTACTAGCAGAATAAACGGTGGGCAGAATTAAAAAGTACTGTGTTGGAATCAAAATAAATGTAAGAAGGCAAAACTGGAAATCTAGAGGAAGCTAATAGGCTGGGGTTTAATTCAGTTGAGTTTTAACTATGGCACTTGATAAAAGCCAACAGGACCATTTATCATATTTATTTCAGATCTGACACAAGCCCACAAGAAGGTAATTTGAAATGTTTTAGAGGGTTTAGAGTACATTTGTGTGTTTAACTGCAATGTTGCTTGAACCAGGGTCATAGCCTGGACTTTGTCTCTAGTGTGAGTGTTCAAAAGATAACAACTGTTTTGGCACTCCAGAGAAGTCCAGGCCTTGCAATGTTTTATACTTCCTGGGAGCTAGGAGCAGGAATGGGGCAGCATGCTTGTCTGATGAGGCTCCTATGAACATACTCAGGTTGGCATCCTCCAGCTCCATCTCTGCTTCCAAATGAATACTGGAAATACTGTTTTTTAAGAAACAGAGGCAGCCTCCAGTGTCTTGCATTAGAAGAAATAGGAAATCATATTTGGGTTCTGCCTATGACTTCATTTATTACACTTGCTGTGTCAAGAAGCTATTTGCTCTCTACTTTCATCACTCCAGAGCATGTAATTGAAACACTCAGAGTGTTCTGACTGCAGAAATGAAGCAGCCTAAATAAGGTGAAGTTATCAGCCTTGACAATCTGCAGTATGAGTTGTCTAGGGAAACAACACACTGCATTTGCAATAGCAAGCTCCTCAGTGGCTCTGGGAAGGTTTGTCTCAAGGAACATACCTGGGAATTTGAAGTGCTACCTACCAGATGTTTGCTGTAAAGGATCTAGAAGAGGATAGCAAGGGGCACTCAGAGCAGTCAACAACTGCACCCGCACTAAACCTTATTGGTTTCTGTTGTTAAATACCTGTCTGCTTGACATCAACTGGCTCTCACAGAGCCAGTAAGATTTTCAAAGTCTTTTTCAAATGTTCTCCATGTAGCAAATAAAAAAGGAAAACATTATTACTGTTTTTGTTAGTGATGATGTTGTTATGAAATATTTTGATGCTCCCATGGCTCTGAAAAGGAAACTTTTTCCTTTGTTATGTAGCTACCACCTGCTGCTAGTGTATATAGAATATAAAAAGTAAAAAAATCAAATGCCTCCATTTTGTTAGCAAGACTT
The DNA here is from genome assembly GCA_013398855.1 of Mohoua ochrocephala. Classification (NCBI taxonomy): domain Eukaryota; kingdom Metazoa; phylum Chordata; class Aves; order Passeriformes; family Acanthizidae; genus Mohoua; species Mohoua ochrocephala. The sequence goes on from VZTA01026264.1 coordinate 478,388, forward strand.
TCATACCTTAAATATAAAAGCTTTAATATTTTTGATACTTAATGGATTTTAATACCTGGAAAATTATATTAAAATAAATAACATTAGCTAAAACATTCCATAGCTCCATGGAATTTGACACTGTGTGGCATTTGCCAGGGGACCAAGACCACCATCTTTGGCACTATTGTAGAACACTGACACAAACTAATGGACTTGGCAGACAAGATATTTCACAAGGCACTGCTCTGTGGATGTGATTCCCTTTCTTTCAGACAGATCCAGTTTAGAACACAATTCATTTCTATGCACAAAAGTCAGGAAGGAGTCCCACATGTTTGAGTAGGAGTGAAAATTAACACCAAGTCTTACCTTGCATTGATGCACAACAGAAAGGAATGGCTGAAGATGCTCCTTCATAAAAAGCAAATCCTTTTCACATTAACAAGAGCATAGTAAGAGAGGATTCAAGGACTTCTGCCAGCAACATGATTATCGGCAGGGGCAGAGCACAAGGTTTAATAGAATCATGGCTCCCTTTGCTATCCAGGAACAAAAATTCATTCCATTAGATGTACAGTCAAAGCTTCATAAAGCAAGACATGCTGTGCAGACAAAGCATAGCAGAATACACTGCAGAAAGTGTTCTAACAGGTTTTTAAAGTTATTTTGGCATACCAGGTTCAAAAAGATTCCTCATGTTTCTTAGCTTCTGGAATTAGACTAAACTATATAGATATATTGACTAGACATATAAAAGACAATCTATTTCAACCTATTTAATCTGGATAATTGTATAATGGATATTTAATACCAACCAGTGAAATTAAAGCATGCTAGAACACCAAAGGATACAAGAAGAAAACTTTCAAAGAAAAAGCATTAGACATGAAAGAAACACGGACCTCTAAAAAAAAAATAGGCAAAAGTTTCTTTACTGAATAGGTTCCTTATTATACAGTTAGTTTAAAATGCACTAATTTATGCCTTTATACTCAGATTTCTTTCTGCACAGTAGTTTATGTACAAATACTCATTTCAGACTGCCCAAACTCTTATTACATCTCCACTGGTACAAAACGGATATTCAAATTGACTTAGAATATTTTTTAATAGTATAAACCAAGTAAAAGTTCGTTCTCTGGCTAAGAATCTTACCCAGAACTTTAGTAAAGACAAAAAGAGTTTTCCTTAAGAATTGTTATAATCTGCAAACACAAGCTCTTGTCACACTATTCATCCAATGATTTAAAGGCCATTTTTACCATGAGTTCAGGAATATTTCCTAAGTAAGGAAAAGTGTGAAGATCAGAGACCAGATACTATGTCTTCCAAATCAGGACTGGCCAAGAAAAATCCAGAATAGCAGCTCTTGGATAAAGTCTCTCACAAGGGAAATTGAAGAAAAATTACATATTGTACTGATCCTAAATCAGTAACTTTGTTAATTGTATTAAAGAGCATTGGCAAAACACAAAACCGCTGCAGAGATGAAAATAGTATGTATTTTGAGGAAAGAGTCCCACCTGTTCTGTTGGGAGTATTAAAAAGGCAGACTAACACCAGCAAGGAAAAATTGTAAAGTGTTTATAAATAACTACTATACTTTGCAGACTGCGAGAGATCAGTGACACTCTGATGTTCACCTGCTAAATCCCAGCATGGTACCAGTAGGGCTTGGCCAGCCTTCCTATCCTTCAGCAGTGTCCTTAGAGCCTGTGGCCCCACTACTAATTTCTAATTTCCAGTAACAGTGAAGTGATTCAGCCAAGCACACCACGTCTCTTCCTGTTTCCAAATCCCAGATCCTAGGGAAATGGTGGAGAACAACTCCCAGCCTTACGTCCAGCATTTCCTTACTGACTTTCTCCAGTCCCTCAACACAGCTGGTTCCTCAGGTGGGCTGAAAGGGCAAGGCTCTTCCTCTGTTTCTGAAGAAGTTAACTCCTCCCTAAACCACACTTGTCTGAAAACAGACTCTTTAAAAAAAGCTATCACTTTTTAAACAGAATCAAGCTGGTCTAACTGAAAGGAAGGAGGGATTAGCTTCCAGTCAACAAACATTTCTGCACAGGACAACAGAAGATTCCATTTACTTCCCTAAAATGTATCAAGAAACAAGTACAAATGTTTCTTGATTGGCACATGGCAAGAGAATAGCCTATTAATACACCTTATTAAAATTACTTTCCTTTGGCATGATTCCTTTCCTACGGGCTGCTGAGGACACAAGGTGCTAAATCGGTGTTTGGCCTCACACAGAGGAGCCACAAGGTTACTCCATGTGACAGTGCTATCCAAAAACAGGAGAGGCTCAAGGATTGCCAGCGTTCAGACACTGTTCACCCATTTCCTCTTTTCTCTAATCTGTAATAAAAAGGATTAAGGTGGCACTGTGATAGACCAGCACTACTCGAGGTTTTTCTTCTAAAGATCAGCAGCCATGAAAACAGCCTGCACACAAGCAAAAATTTTTTTTTTTTTAAATTGAGAGGTAGCAACAACATATATGAAGTATCTTACATTTCTCTGTTCTCATCTTTACCATTATTTGACTAATGAAAAAATTTCTAAGTCTTTGTTTATTCCTGTTTATTTCAGCTATTAGCCGCAAGATACATAAACTCAGTGCTGGATTCACCGACAGCCCCTTTCATTTAGTGATGTATCACAGCTGCTCAGTGCAGACTCTTTCCTCTCCTAAACGATGTGTGGGCTGCCTTAGGAATTTTGGACCTTAGGACCCATATTTAGTCTCACTCTGCATGTGCAATTCTGCTCAAATGTACTTTCTTCCTGTTTTCATCCCCTACCCTTGCCAAGACTAAATCATTTTGATTTTGCATCATCCCTCCTTCATGGTCATTAACACATTTAAATGTACTTTGGAGAAAGAGCAGTGGAAACCATACCTGTGTAGGATCAAGTTGTTGCTGCAAAGAATTTATGCACTGCCTAAGCACCACATGAGCTTTAAAATAAGGCTTTATTTGCATGGATTGATTTCACCCCACTGAACAACACTTACATAATAATTTTATTAACAAGCAATTTCTCTAAACAAAGTTTTACTGTTCTTAATTTGTAGGACAAAAGAAAACTGCAAGAAGAAATTACACAGAAACGTCTAAAAGTAGAAGAGGAAAAAATGAAACACCAACATTTAAAGGTAAGTAAAGTGTTAGATTTATGTAACTAAAGATAGCCTCGAGTCACACAGCATGAATAAAGGCTAGGGATTTTGGAATGCAAATCTTCATGCATTTAAGTTGTGCTTTTACTGTCAAATTTTTACAGCTTTTTGGAGTCTTGCCAGGACTCCATTTGACTTTAATAAGCATCACTCTTTGAAAAAAATTGCACTGTGGAGCTAATGTTACTTGATCATTTTCATGGCATAAAATGAGATCATAACCAGGAAAAACTCGCAGATGAAAATTAAGCCTCACATTTCAGACTGGGTGTGTTTTACTCCCTAATCCCACAACAGCAACCTCACTTGGTACAGGGTGCAGCACAATCATGAGGTCTAATTGCACTTTTTTCCTAGAAAAAAACCACCCTATTTATTTGGCTGTAGGCTTTTGTCAGCTTGTTTAATTATTCTTTAGTAAAATAATGCTGGCTTTTGTGTAGTCAAAAAAAAAAAAAAGTATAAATGTTATGAATACTGTTCTCAAATATGGCCTGGTAAACTCAGGATCACAAAGCCCAAAGGTGCTAAGAAACCTAAAGATCCACCTCTGTAGATTGAAATTGCAGTGATTTCTACCCAACACCACTATTCTTAAAATGTTTATAGCAATTTGGCAGTGCATGTCATTTAGGGAGATAAGACAAAATCTATGCTTCTAGAAATATGCAAGACATGGTATTTTGCATACTCTTTTCATTATGTGAGCAGATAAACAGTCTCAAGGAAGATATATTGACTCTAACACCAGCAGCATGGCGTGTCTCCTCGAGCAAATGTGAGAGAAGCATATTTAAAACAGACTCCTCTTCAAAACAGACACCAGATCCTGAGTTTCATCCACCCTTTTCTTTTGTGTCAAGCCAAAAAAATGAGAAGCCATGATAAACAAGTTTGCTGGGCCAGGCAAGCCAACCCACAGCCAGGCCCAGGTTTTATTGGAAGGTAGTTACTCCAAGGATAGGCTTGACCATTTGTGTAACATCTTGCCTAAAAGGGAGGGGAATACCTTTCCCAAGTCCTGTAACCATTGAGGAGCAAACATGTGACTCTATCCCTCGATCCTAGTACATGGCTACATTGAGTACTGAAAGTTGTATTTCAAGTTTCCATGTCTATAAATCCAGATGACTCTTTTGCCCTTCTTTATAGAGGGATAAACTGATCTGTTCTAGCCAACCAGCTAATCCTCACTAGTGCTGTGTGCAGACAGAGCCCTAAGGCAGTTTCCTTACAGACTTAGTACATATTTGTAGCTAAAATTAATAGGTACAGTGGAGTTTTAAAAGTTAAGAAAGCAAAAACCAACCTTGCACGTATTCTGAAGAAATTTTATGGAGTTTTTAGAGAGGCTAAAACAGTCCTGGAAAAATACTACTGAAATGGTTTTCCCTTGGAAGAGAACAGAGGATGTGATTTCTTTGCCTGTTCTATGAGAAATCATGCAGATATCACACAGAAAAGATTTTAAATTAAATCAGTCCTATTGCATATATGAGGCAAATCAAGGATCTGTTAAGGAAATTATTCACTTGCAAAAGAAGGACCAAGCGTACATTTAAATGCTATAAATTTATACTTACTTACACCTGTATGCTGTATAAATACATACATTATTTGGAGCACACGAAATGTAGACTACCTTTTCCAACTCAGGAATAAGACAGGCACCTAATATCAAATATAACATTAGTACATGAACATCTTTTGCTTGATGCCCTAGAAGCTTTGTCTCTTAATGAACACTCATGCTTCAGACTAATTCAGGTATTTAAACAGAGTCGAACAACAAAAAGATCCAGTGCATAAATTGCTTTAAGACAGATTTAGACTTCTGAAACATTTAAACACTGCAGTAAATTTTATTGAGGGATTATTTCCTTAGCAATTCAGGTTGATTTCACTCATTTATACACATACCAGTTGTGCACGG
>VZTA01026267.1:7539-31013 GCA_013398855.1 Mohoua ochrocephala
AGGCAGTCTCCACAGATTCTTATTCAATTTTGCAAGTAATTGTCAGTGCTCAGCTACTGTGGTGGTTGCAAGGAGTCCAGTGCCTAGTGCAGAAGAGGTAGAAGAGGTGATACTGTGTAACCATCAATCAGTCTGTCAGGTAGGACTAATGGGGTAGAAACGGTTTAAAAGGACTCTAAAAAAATCAAACTGTTTCTCTATGGAGCTTTCCTAAATCATTGTTGAAATAAATGGGAAGGATTTCCTCTTGCTTTTTGTTTATATTTTGGTTTTGATAACCCTGTGTTATGGCAATGACTTGCACTGAGTCCACATCTGTGGAGGAGTTTAACCATGGACCTCATATTTCATGATTTCTAGTGTACATATCTATGTCTAGAGTGTAATGACTAAATGATCTTTTATAGAATACGTGGTGGATGTTTTTCTAACAGTATTGTTTCAGTTTATGTTCCAGTAAAGACTATTAGAACTTCTTTTGGGTAAGCCTGATAAGAGAGTGAAAGGTTTATGTACTATGATATGTTAAATACAATTGTCTGCAAGACCTCTCCACAGCATAGAGAAGTTATTTGAATTATATTAGGTAGAGACTGACATGCATATAATAGTTTGGAGGGTTTTTTCTCACAAATAAAGTGCATCTGAAGTCTATCCAGGAGATACACTTTACATACTTCCTCTCTTGCCACAGTCTTCCATTTTGACTGTTTTGAATACTCAGAAGTGAGTGAGAATGTGTTTGTGTCAGTATCATCAAAAAATAAAGATTCTGAGTTGTGAGGTTTTTTAGTTTTTAAATCATTTTCAGTAGGTGGTGGGTGGGAAGGTAGGATCAACCCAAGTCAGGTATCTTCACCTGTCACTGTGTGCTCAGGAAGGATGCTTTTATTCAGCATGGACCATATTCCTCATTTACTGCTACTGATTTGTGGCTACAGAAGAGTGGATCTGGTTTGCTAAACACTAGTGTATGTGTTTGTCTAAATTTTGATGTTCTTCTCTCCATATTGTGCATTATTAATTTATTGTAAATATTTGGAGCTTTAAGTAAATAACTTACTGTTGAAGACTTCAATATGGAGACCATGTCTTTGCTTACTGTGGTTTTAATGTGATTTCAGGAAATTAAAAAATTCATCAAAGGTGTTTCTGAGAAGATAAAAAAAACTAGGGACAAGTATGGAATTAATGACAATGGCACAACAGAGGTAAATAGTTTCAGCGGGGTAATGATGTAGTTCTTTACAATCTTCATAAGTTGTTGCTTTTCCAACTATTCTTTTCTCTTTTCAGCCAAGAGTTTTATATCAGTTGGACAGGATTACTCCAACACAACTAGAGAAGTTTCTAGAGACTTGTAGAGACAAATACATGAGGTGAGCGTTTACCCTGCTGTGTTCTCAGTGCTGTTTTGTTGGTAACATGGGGGTGTATTTTGCTATTTTTACTGTATGAATGTTGGTTCTGTTGTGAATGTAGTACAAAGAATGAGAAACAATTGCTCCAATGACATAAACATAGCAAGACAAAGGGAGAATGCAAAAAAAAAGCATCACTGTCTACAGGTGGGCTTGGTAAGGCCAAACTGAGTCTTGTACAAAAGTTCTAGAGGTCTGACAGGTGGGGTTTTTACCTTTGTCTTGAGTCAAAATCAAATTCTTCATTAACAGACTTTGTTTGGTATCCTTTTGCATTGTAGAAAAAATGCTTTATGTTTCATTTTATGTTCCTTGAGTATGCAGAGCTATCTGCTTGTGTTTAAGCACCTTCCCTCTGAAATAATAGTAATCATACCAAGAAGAACAGTTTTAGCCTTTAGCTACTCACTACTTTCATCCACAGACTGTGTTTTGACAGCAGATTCTGGTAAAAGCCAAAAGTGATAGGATTCAGAATAAGGGAGGATGTTGTTTAAACACTTAACATTTTTACACCCACTGCCAGACATGTTTTCTTCTTCCCCCTCTTGCAAGAGGTTTTCCAAAACCTTCAGTAAGTCCACACAGAACCAAGTCTAAATAGATGAGTTCCAAATTCATATGAATCTTGTTAGCTAATCTTGACCTACACAGTCTGAGGAGTTACATCATACTTTGCTCTAAAACGTTCTTTGATCTGTTATGCACTCAATAGGATCCTTTTGTTCGTTATTCTTGGTTTCTTCCAAGATAATGCTAGTGTGGATGTTTTCATCTCTTTATCCATTGAGATCTGTTTCATTTACTTAGATTCCTTGGATTTGGACATCCACATGCAGCCATGGATGATCTCTCCTTTGTGGCCTACCTGCATCAATTGTTTCCTAAAGTTTTATTCTTCTAGAAAATTCATGTATATGTTAAGTTTTTAACTATTTTAAGGCAGTTACCAGTTTTTTGCTTTCCCTTATTAGGAGTACTTGTTTACATTTGTCTTAAGTGTTTTTAAATGTGAATTATCATTTTTACTGTGATAAGTAAATTATTATAAAAATATAGCATATGGGATTTCCCTGAAGGGAGAATCCTGGATCTTCTGCTTGATGCTTAGGAGGAGGAGGACAAGCATTTTGTTGTCTGTTGTGGAAGTTATACTGCACCTGTGGAATGCAGGAATATGACAGGGCATCTTCTTGCTTTGCATGAGATCAATCTTAAAGTATCGGTGACCTTTCAACCTCTCTCTTGTTTGTTTACTAAAATAATATATAAAGAAGCTTCTCATATATCTACCAGAATAGTTTCTCTTGTTCTTTGCTTAGGATCTTATACCTTATTCAGTTCCATATCTCTTTCTGTATTTTTTCATCAGGGCACAGATGGAGCCTGGTTCTGCAGTAGGAGCTCTTTGTGCGCAGAGTATTGGTGAGCCTGGCACACAGATGACTCTGAAGACTTTCCATTTTGCTGGTGTTGCTTCAATGAACATTACTTTGGGTGTGCCAAGAATCAAAGAAATCATCAATGCTTCAAAGGCTATTAGGTACTAACACGGTTTTGATTTGTTTGGTGTTTTTTTTTCTTTTGCCCACATGAAACCTGATGGATAAATTTGCAATACATGATAGCATTTCCCTGTCCTCAGCAATATACTAGACATCATTCAATGCAAATACCCAAACAAGAAAAATCTAACGTCTGCCCAAGTGTAAGTGATACTTAAGCCCAGAGAGAAAATCAAATAAAGGAAAGTGATTATTTGTTAAGTATAATATTTCCTTAGATGTCTCATCTGTTGTGAAGTGCTCTGGTGTTTAGCAGTACTTGAAGCATACCTATTTGTAGGTATGCATGAAGCCATGCTTTAATAATACTAGGATAACAAATACCATGAAAACAGTCACGAGTACTTGAATGTTTGCTTGTTTTTACCAGCCTGAAGTACATGAAGAGTAATTTTTCTTAAATACACCTGAGGAACCTGAAGATGTCTTTATCTTACTAAATACTGCTGTAGATAAGAGATAAATTCCATAAGGCAAGCTGTAATTCAGGTTCCCATCTGTACTGCTGAGCAATTTCCTAGCTGAGTATTTGTGTGTGTGTGTTTATTCTTTTAGCACCCCTATTATAACAGCACAGTTGGACAAAGATGATGATCCTGATTTTGCCCGTCTGGTTAAAGGAAGAATTGAGAAAACTCTGTTAGGAGAGGTAAGAAAATTTGTATTATCACTGATGCTTTAAATGTAAGCATTAGCCAATTGGTATGGGGGCATTTTAGCCATTTTTGCATCCTAACTTCTTGTCCTTGTCTCTTGAAGATTTCTGAATATATTGAGGAAGTGTTTCTTCCAGACGACTGTTTCATCCTAGTGAAGCTGTCTTTAGAGCGCGTTAGACTACTGAGATTAGAGGTGAGTTGTTTGGTTCTTACGCAGAGCACACCTTGGATACGTCCCAAAGGGTCTCTTAATCCTGTCAGAAATCACACCAGTGGAGGGTAAAAAAAAGGAAGTGAGTGATGGATGTTGTGTGGCTACATTACATCTGGAGGGGTCCCTTTTTTATTCCTTTGCAAAGTGGATAATTTCCCCTTTATTTGGAAATGAGAGAACGTGCGTTTGTGTCTTGCTACACACAGGGATGCTGTTTCTGTCCATTGATTAATGTACAGGCTGGTGCCCTCAGCATAAGATAGTATTTCATGCAATTTATAAGACTAATTTAGAAGAGAATATTTGGGGATTTTTTTCCTACATTCTTCCTTTTTATAATCTGTTGAAAGACTTTTCTGTTTATTTGAGTACGTTGATATATGCCGAGAGATAACCCAGGTGTTTGCTGGCTGACTTTTGCCACAGGTGAATGCAGAGACCGTGCGCTACTCCATTTGCATCTCTAAACTCAGAGTGAAGCCTGGGGATGTTGCTGTCCACGGAGAAGCAGTTGTGTGTGTGACCCCTCGTGAAAATAGCAAGAGTTCCATGTATTATGTATTGCAGTCCCTCAAGGAAGAGCTGCCAAAGGTAAAAGCAAAGGCTGTCTCGTGCTTCTGTGGGAGGTAATCAGGAGTAATAATTCGGGGTTCCATGGTGGCAAGACAAAATAATTCTTGTCAGTATTGACAGTGAAGATAGGCTGGGTCGGTAACTCTTAGATGGTGGTGGTACTGCCTTGCTGTTGAAACTAAGCCATCCTTTACTAATATTTGTAAATAAAATGGAAGCTTTGATATTTCCCTTGAATTTACTGAAGCATTCCAAGTGCAGCAGTTGTATGAAATGGTTACATCTGCTCCCAGCTGCATGTAGAATTGAACCGCATGACAGTATCTGGCATTTTTTCAGCTTTCTGTGAGGAGACTGTCTACTCTGGATTTTAAAAACAGAGATAAGTGAACCTTTATTGTTAGCAGCTTGCCCTTTTTTTGGTATGGGTCTGCCACTATTTAGACACCCAAACCTGAGTGTGAGAATATCTGACCTAAAATATAAAATGTAGATAGTGAGCAAGGTGTATAATACAGTGTCAGTTTTGCACTAGTGTATTTAAGAACAAGAAATCTTATTTATATGTGTTTTGAGTGAGCCTTTACTCCACTTAGCAGACCTTCTTAGTAGGTTTGAATGCTGATAAGCGTTACCCTTTTATACTGTGTTACTGTATACATCAAGGTTACTAGGGGGTTTTTGTTTTGTGAAGGTTGTGGTGCAAGGCATACCAGAGGTTTCCCGAGCTGTCATTCATGTCGATGAACAAAGTGGAAAGGAAAAATACAAACTTCTGGTTGAAGGTGATAATCTACGAGCTGTTATGGCTACTCACGGAGTGAAAGGAACAAAAACATCCTCTAACAACACTTATGAGGTAATGTCTAAATGAGTGCTGTGAGGTTTTCCCTATAGCATCTTTTTTACGAGTGCTTGTTTGTGCTCAGATGCAGCAGTTGATATGGAATCAAGCCTGATTTCACTAATAGATGTCAGAATGCATTAACACAAGAGAATAATTCCACTGGCAGCACTGTTCACTTCAAAGAAGCTGTTTCTATAAATATTTTTCAAATGGAGAAGTTTAAAAGGGTAGTCATAGAAATGGAATATCAATATGCTATCAGATGGTATTTATTCCAGGAATATACTTGCTCCAAGCATTTGGTTCTTCTTTCATCTAACACGTGACAATTATGTAACAATCTCTTGTGTAGGTAGAGAAAACCCTGGGAATTGAAGCTGCTCGAACGACCATTATCAATGAGATTCAGTATACGATGGTGAACCATGGCATGAGCATTGACAGGAGACATGTTATGTTATTGTCTGATCTAATGACTTACAAGGTTTGTACTTTGTGTTTGCTAAATATTACTTTGGCCTGTTTATACAAATTAATTTTACCATGTTTGAGAAGGACAGGGGAGCAAGGGAGATGGAAATTCATTCTAGGCCTAAAGAATTCAAAATTGTACTGACCTAATACTGTTATTTGTATTTTATGCAAAATGCTTAATTCCTCCAGTTCTTGGGGGAGGAGGGCTCTATTTTGACTGAAAACAAGTCAATGTAATGAGTTAGGGAACGACAATTTCATATTGAAAATAGGAATCCTGAAAATGATGGTGTAAGAATCAACTGTTTGGGTAGCCATGCAAGCAGTTTAAGGTTTGCTGGGCAGAAAACCCCACGGGATGTGATAACAGCTGCACCATATGTGAGAGTCGAAGGATACAGACACTACACATAGAATCAGCTGACATGAACAGTCTTACAGAACGTGTTAGTACAAAATCATATCTGCTCTTTGTTGATTGATTTTTCTTGCCTTCACATCCAATGTGGTTTTTAGAGTCGAGTACACTTAGTGATGTAAGATTTTCCAATTTGCCTGCCAGAGTGCAAGGGTTTAATTTGGGTGAAATGGATGGAGTTCTGATTTGTTCCAAAACTGCAGAGCTTTGTGGTACTGAGCTGCAGCAGTCCCCAGGGCTGACCCTGTGGAGCTGCAGCACAACAGTAGAAAAGGGCATCAGAGTGCCATGTTTTAAACTTGATGGGCTCCTACCATGCATTCTTTTGCCTGCACTTGTGGCTTAGGCTTCTGTGTGCAATCTGATATAATCAGGATGTTTCTCACAAACATAGGCAGAAAAAAGTTTGTTCAAAAAGCTAATTACCTTTTTTTCTGGAGAGTGAAAAAATGAAGATTTAGCATCTTCTGTCAACTCCTGGCAGCTGAGGTCAGATTTATATGTAGATAACAGGCAATAGATTGAGCATAGTGCTCTCAGACCCCATTGAAGTTTGTAGCTCAGCAGCCAGGTTATAATTGCGGGGAGTTTTCTCATGGCCATGTTTCCTTCAATATTTTCAATACTCTTGCTTAAAAAAATGATCTATTAACCATTTGTCGCAGCTTATGTTGTATATGAAAAATGACTTTTGTTTTATATAAATATTGATTACTACCAAACTATTAACCTTCAGGATGTTCAACTGTAAAGCAGTGTATTATGACAATTCTATATTGTCAATAGTATATTTATTTACTCAGGCTTACTCTTTGGCTTTTTCCATCAATCAAGGGTGAAGTGCTGGGCATTACCAGGTTTGGACTGGCAAAAATGAAGGAAAGTGTGTTGATGCTGGCTTCTTTTGAAAAGACTGCTGACCATCTCTTTGATGCTGCCTACTTCGGACAGAAGGATTCTGTTTGTGGTAGGTATTGCAGAGTCTGCAGTTTGTGGTCCTTACCCAGCATCTGTAAACGTCTTCAGAGCATTGGAGTTTGGCTTTGTTAAGCTTCCTGTTCAGCTGGTATGTCAAAAACTTCAGGTCTGAGCCTGATCCATCTTCTAGGACCCCCTTGGTCCCAGAAGTTTGGTGTATGTTTCTCTACTTCTAGTCTCTGACTGAGATCTTGAAGTCAGTTGGATATTTGTTGGATGTTAGTTAAAGTAGTTTTTGAGTAATTTGGTTTTACTTCTCACCCTAGATCTCAGTGAAATACTAGGAAATTTGTCTCACTATCACTAGCTCTGTTTTTTTTCAATTGTGAAATGTTTGTGTATCTTTAACACCTAGAGCTGATGAATAAATCTAATAACTCGCTCAGTATTTAGGTGTCATTTTCATTCCTGCTAAGAAATAGGAAGACAGGTACATCCCAGCCTAGCTGAAGGTTATGCTGTTATCTGATTGCTTAGGTGATTTGGCACTGGTACCTAGAAATAAACAGAAAGGCCAAGTTCTTGACTTCTTCCTTTAGTTTTAATCTAAATAGATGAAAATTATGGGTCTTTGTTTTTTTAATTAGAAGTCTTGTTTATCAGTATTCAGTTCATTAACAGAACAGACAAGATACCTGTTGTCAGAAATTTCTTTTTAAATGTATCTGTTCTTCAGTTTTAAATTTAAGTTCATTAACATCCCCTTAATCATCTTACTGAATTCATGAAAGAATCTGGTAAATTTTGAAAATACATGGCTACATATGCACAAGTGTATGCACGCCCACATGCGTACAGCAAACAGAAAATTCAGTAAATGAGTTCTGGCATTCTGTTTGTCTCTTTATTTTGTATTTTTGCTATGTGCTCTAATATTTGGAATTAAAATAATTTTTTTTTTTTAATGCATTTGCCCCCATTCGTTTCAGATTTTTTTCTCCTTTAAGCTGCATTCATTTTGGGACTGAATTTTTAAAAAGTCTGTGATAGGTTAAACAGAGAAAAGAAGTCAAGCAGGTTTCACCCTTTTCAAGATCTGTTTATGCAATGCCTACCCTCCTGGAGCTGGAATTGCTCATTGGGAGTTTCTGGGTGCTAATGAAATATAGAAATATGCATGTGTTATGTTAAAATTTAGTAGTTTCTGTGTATGTCTAGGTAGTCTTGGTGTAGCCAGTTTCAAACAGTGCTTTGTGCACAGTATTTTCTGAATCGCTGGAATCTGTGTGTTACTAGCTTCTATTTTGAGAACTCTGCCACTTCTGGCTCTCCAGCAGTCCACATGAGTGGGATTTAATTTCCTTTTTTTTAATTTTTTTTTTATTTTTTAATTATTTGCCCATGATTAAAGCAAAGATCCTTTTTGAGACTGATTCAGTCCTAGACAGTAAGGAAAAGAAAATGTTGTCTCTAAGTCCCCTCCGAGCTGGTAAAATCCTGTTTTGAATAATGTGAAAACCAAAGGTCTTTTGATGTCACCTCCTATGTAAATATTTTAGTTCAAATAAGGAAATGCAGTGGAGAAAACAGCAATTGTTGTCTGCTTACCAAAACCGAAGAGATGATACTGGCTTGCTGGTGTGAAAAATTGCTGTGCAGCTGCCTGACTTATTACTTGGTCCGTGAGGCAAAAAGGAGGTGGGGAGGAAGGCTTCTTGTTGGATATGTGGAAGTATTGCAAGTAAAGAAGGATGTACAAAATCTCAGTTCAGTTTTCGTGGTTCAGTGGTAGGCTCAGGTTGAAAGATTATTGTGCAAAGGTAGGGAAGTTTATTTTGCTAGGTGTAAGAAAGGTATTTCCTTTATCTGTTTTAACGTGCATGCTGTAGGGGCCTAAATCTACAGTACCTCTTGAAAGTTCTATTTTGCACAAGATCTTTAAGAGCATATTATTGGCAAATAATGTAGAAATGCAGCAGTGGTCCAAGAGCAAAAATACAGACTCTCCATTTCTATACATTCAAATTGTGAATTAAGTCTTGCCAGAATTTTAATCTAATGTATTTCATCCTTTGTGCATTCAAAGGTACAGCTACTTGTTGTTACCTTCTTAAACATTTATGTGAAGGACAATCTAGGTATACTCCTGAGAATGTGCAAAAATGTCATTTGGGTCATAACAGTATGCTGAGAGAGAAACACTGGTATCTGAGAGCTTGCTTTGAGTGTGGAACATTCTTTGGAAAAGTTGTGCACATTGGTAGATCTGGAATATAAACGTGTCAGCACGTTGCAGTGAAAATGTTATAACCATCAAAAATCGTTGGGACAGACTCAATCTTCACTTCAAAACGGGCGCTTTTTGAGTGGTGAAAATGCCAGAAGCGTTAAAGCTCAAGTACTTCTGTGCCTTTCTCACTGGGAACTTGGGGAGGTTTCAAGGGAACCCTGCCAGATTTGACTGAAGCCTTAGCACTGAGTCAAAGAATTAACATGAAGTAAGTTTGCCTTGCATCTTCTGCTGCAGGCACTGCATGGAATATGTCTTCTCCAAAAGGAAACCTTGTGAAGGGCTTTCATTACTGCAGAAGATGTCTAGGTTAGATTGAGTTTTTCCTGTAGAATTTAGTGCTGTTTAAGTAACGTACTGGTCTGATGACCATGACATTTAACTTTGTCGAGTGAAGAGGCCTTGGTCCTTACACATGAAGTTCAAGATGTTGTGGGCAACACATAACAGAATGGGCAAAGGAAAGTAGGTTTGTAAATCCTTACTGTTCAAGTGTTCACTGTGTTTGTTTGGTTTTTTCCTAGGTGTTTCTGAGTGCATCATCATGGGAATTCCAATGAATATTGGAACAGGACTCTTTAAACTGTTACACAAAGCGGACAAAGAATCAACCCCTCCCAGGCGGCCTCTCATCTTTGATCATAATGAATTTCACATTCCCCTTGTTACGTAGCACTTGGACATAAAACAAGATAGCAAACCAAGAAATAGTAAGCAAACATAATTTAAATTAAGACAAGTGTATTATCAGTTCTGTGTGTCTCAGTAGCAGTGAATTGGTAAGTGAAATACTACCAAAAGAATTACCCAATTGTTCACTGCCTGTTGTTAGTACAGACCCTGGAAGGAAAGAGTGCACCAGAGAGTAGAAACAAATTTGAAGTGAATTTCACCTGATAACATTTTCTTTTTCATGTGATAGTGTTAGCTTTTTCTGTTAGTGTTAATGGGTGGAAGCTGTTATTAGCTCAGTATTTATTACATGTGTATTCAGATTTTATTAAAAAACAAAAAGAAAATTGCAAGAGAGTTCCGTGAGCTTGCCCAGAGTGCTTTTGGAAATGTCCTTTCAACAGGAGCTGCAGAGGTCAGTCTACAGCTGTTAAGAACAGGAACTTCAGAAAGCTGGAACTGGGTCTGTGATTAATTCTTAGTGAGTTCAGGAGTGCTGTTCAAAGTGTTTGAAATACTCGCTCTTTGCTTTTGGTAGTTTTAATTGGTTTTATTGAGTTATTATCCATTACATTATTTTCCTCCCCAGGATTCTGTTTTGGGACCATATCTACAAGAAAGCTGCACATTGTGGATGCTACTAAATTCTGAGAAGACTGTTGTAAGGATATTGCAAATTATAGATAGCTTTTCATATGACAGCAGCTGTCTAACTGCTGGAATCAGTAACTTACAGTAGTCTTAGTTTAGGGAAAGTTTCATAATTGAGCAGGATCACCTGAACAACCTACTTTTATTTTATTATATAAAGTAGAAATTGAAGGGGATGCTGTTTTTATGCATTGCCATGAAATAATCTGGAAGTATTTTTAGCTTTAGTCCACTAAAGCAGTTTGCAGAATGAATATAGATCTCAAATAGTTTCAGTGTAGTATGTTTAAATTTACTGTGGTGCTATGGAGGGAAAGTATCTTCTTGTTTTGTTAGCAGTGTTTGGATACTCAGTGTGCTCATGACATGGGTCAAGGAAGTAGAGAAAAAAGCTGAAGTTGTGCCCTCAGACTGCTGAGTATTCTAGCATTTGAAAATGAACAAGTTTGTGCTGCAGTTTGTCTTTTTGTCCACCAAAAGACAAGTGTAATGCTACGTTCAGAGACTGTACATCTACTGGTTTAAGTCTTAAGCTGCCACTGTGTCTGTTTTTTAATTCATCCTCCGTGCAGACAAGATCTCATGTGAAATTCAACATAGCTATTCTCAAATTATTTTGTATTTTCAGTGTGATGCTAAGATCTACATCTGCCTAGATTTTGGCAGGGTGAAGATGAAGAATGTAGTGCATTTATTATCTGCTCTAAAAGCGATGTATATTTTGCTATCTCTGTTTTAGCAATAGAAATTTCAGAATAAATTAAAGTTTTCTTTGTGATCTCAGTGAGATTGCCACTTACTCATTTGTCTATTTCTTTTTCAAGTTGTAAATTTAACATGGGTAGGGGCTTCATGGAGAGAAAGTCCATAAACCTTTCCTGTGGTTAAGTACTTTGTTTTATCATGGGAAATTCTGCTGATAGTGCTTGGCATTTTTGTGAATAAAGATTCTTCTCAAGGTCTAAATGGGTGGAGTTTGTATTGGAACAAATAACCTCATCTTTCTTTTTTCTGTTTTTGGGGGGGTGTTTCTGGTTTTTTTTTGGGGGGTGGGTGTTTTGTTTGGTTGTGGTTTTTTGTTTGGTTATTTTGGGGGGTTTTTTGGGGGGTTTTGGTTTGGTTTGGTTTTGGTGTTTTGTAAATATAGAGAAATGAGCTATTTAAATGGTGGGTTCACTCTCTTGTATGTTTTAAAAGTAAGAATTAAATTACATCTTCTATCATTGTCTTAAGTATGACAATAAAAAGAAGCAGAGGTAAAAAATATGTAAACCTTGTGTTTATTTATTGGTGTATTATATTTCTGCATAATTAATTTATGGATGAGCTAATCTCCATTTCCTTTATTTGCTTAGTTAGTAAGACAGTTGAGAATTATTAAGCTTAAATCTCAGGTATTTACAACGTAAATCAATAAGTAATATAAAACCTATCTTGCTGAAAGTCACTGTGTCTTGTCCTCAGAGCATGCTCTGAGCCTCATGAGTGTTTCAACCAAAAATAGATTGTTTACAAGAGCACTCTGAATTAGTAATTATTGTTTGAGCTCTCTGTACAGTCAGTAAACAAATTAGCTGTTGGATTTCACTTGTAAGCAGATTTTTTAACAGCCAAGAAATGGAACTTTGGAATATTAAAATTTACATTTTTATTAATTTTTTTAGCTTTAGTTTGCGTTTGATTTTTTAAAAATAAATACTATTTTTACATTTTCCTCTATTTTCTAATTAATGTGCTAATTGAAATTGATTAGTTAAGTGTAAATTTTCAGGAAATCGATTTGTTTTCAAATATCCATATGCTGCTTTCTCATCTTCTTCATTTTTTCCATCTGTTTTAAAACAAATTTAAATTTCTCATTAAATGAAGTGCTTTCTTGGTGTGTTTATCAGGAAACTCCTTCACACACGTCTCTTACCTGCAGAGGGAGAAGAAAACAACTGCACGTGCTATATAGGTTTCCTGTTATGACTGCGGAAAGTTGGAAGTAAATCCAGAATTGTGCTGCTTTGGTCCATACCTTGAAGAAATTTAGTATAGAGGGCTATTCCCTTTTTTGCTTATCTATGCTTAAAGAAAAGAAAGAAAAGGAAAGCATATGAATGCTGTGTTTTATAAGTTAACTACAAGTAGGACAAAATTTGGCTGTTTCAGGACAAAGTTCCTCGATGTCTGA
This sequence comes from Mohoua ochrocephala, assembly GCA_013398855.1. Classification (NCBI taxonomy): domain Eukaryota; kingdom Metazoa; phylum Chordata; class Aves; order Passeriformes; family Acanthizidae; genus Mohoua; species Mohoua ochrocephala. The sequence goes on from VZTA01026267.1 coordinate 20,418, forward strand.
CCATTTGTCACTGTTTCAGCATAGGTTGAAGGAACCACTGCAACAGGAATTCCTCAATTTTGTATCACTGTGCTTGCAGACAGGAATGTCTTTAGAAACCCATAGCAAACGGGATACAGATTTTCATAGTATTTGCATATTTGCCTGAATTATTCAGTGCATGTAACTAATAAATCTGTCTTTGAAGTGGTTGGCTAAGCTTTGTGTTCAGACCTAGGAAAGTCTGTTGATAATTAAATATGTTGGGAAAAAAAACATAGGAAAGTAAGCAAAATTGGCCTATTATTTTTATATTGTCTTATATTTTATATAAGAACAGAAAAACTCAAAGGGACCAAATGATAAGATATGTTAATATTTTAATGCACCAATACTTGGCAGGTTATTTGGACGTGAGTATGGTACTGATACAAATGCATAGCAAGTTTATCTTGAAGAACAAATACCAGAATCCCGCAGGCCAATCTGAAAGACTCGTAGAAAACAAACCAGCCCTGCTACTTTTGTGTTTCAGTGCTTGTGAAAATGAATCAAAGTTTCCTGTAACTGATAAAATGAAAATTTTAAAACATTCCTTCTAATGAAACCAGATCATATCATCATCTTCCACTAGAGAGCAGCGTTTTCTTTTGAGAAAAGAGGTATTTGGGTATCTGCTTTATTTTTTTCTATTAAAAATGAGGGCTTTTGCAGTATCAGGACTGAAATGTAACTAGGAGAGGGAAAGTTACCTGTTACAGTGATGTACATGAGGAAGGAAATTAAGGGGATTTATTTTCTTAAGAAGGAGAAAGCAGACATATGCTTTTTCATTAATTAGTAAAATTTTCACTTGCCTGTCTTTTGTCTATCTGGCTTAAAAAACAAACAAGCAAAAAGCAGTACTTAAGTAAAGGCTACAGTCATTCCTCAAAGGATGTAGTGATTTGCTCCTGGGAAGTGATAGAACAGCGAATCTGCAGTGAGTGGGGACATGTCTTTCGTGGCAGCATTTTCCGTGCAGCTGTGATTGTTCCATCTGCAGTCAGTCTCTCCAGCAGGCGCTGAAATCCGGCTCTGAGAGCTGCTCTGAAGCGTGAAGCTCTGGCAGCTGGCTGGGGACTATCTCACATCCTTCAGCTGCTGCTGAACTCCAAGGCAAGGCTGCAGTAAAAACACTTAAAGGTGATGCTGATCGATGCAAGAGACCAATGGTTAGGACTGGAAATAATATGAAACAGGTGGGCTTCTCTGTGTATAGACAGCTGAAACCATCTAGATTTATGACAGATGACTTCCACTTGAGTGTCTGAAAGCTACGAGGGTGCCCATAGTTTGTTAGTTCCTGTCGTATTTGTGACTCAATTCACAGCGGTGAGGATCTGGCATTGGCTGGCTGTGCTTAGGGGTCCTGTGGGCCGTGAGCTGCTCTGACACTGCATTGCCTCAAGCACCACAGTTACTTCTGTGTGAAGCCACTGTGTGCATCAGATGGTAAAAGGTGTTTCTTCATCCAAAGAGTGTCCTATGAGTCCAAGCGTGCAGGATCAGGAGAAATTGCGTGCTCCTTTTGGAAGCAATGACAGTAGATAGGACTGATACTGTACAGGAATATGGTGGTTTCTGCAGGTGTTGAGGATAAAGGGAAGAAAGCTGAAAAGACAGGAAATGCAAAAATAAGCAGGGGTCTATGGAAGCAGAGTAGAAATTCAGATCTGCTTGGGGAAGAAACAGACATGGCAGCTGGGTAAAGTGACACACAGATATTCATAATCTCTTTAAGGAGTCCTAGTGAAGTAATGGAAATAGCTGGGAAAAGGACGGGTATTCATTCCTGAGAACTAAGATGTTGTTATTTGTCCTGGGGATTGCTGTTAGTGGCTGTGACAAATGATAGTTAAATCATCATTCATTTTGTGGATGACTGTTAATAACGAGCAATAACTCTGAATTAATTCCTTCAGGTATTGTATGTGTTTAGTTATAAAGCTCCATCAACCAACTGTGCATAATTACAGCTGCTGAACTACAGTGATTGCTACTGTTAAGTGTAAAAACTGCTGTTCCTGGTGGGTTCTGGTACAGCTCATGTGGAGGATCATAGCTATAATTAGCAGGTGAATAGGAATCTTTTAAAACATGTTCATACCTGCAGTTAGATCAGAAATATTCCTAGAAAATCCTTATCTGAGGAGTTTTTAATAATATGTAAATCCTGCTACTGGGACAAGATACAGAACTTAAATCAGTTACATTCCTTACATTGTTTCTCTTCCTAGAACAGAGGTGACAACATCTATGAAGAGCAGAAGTCTGTAAAGGAAAGCTAGTCTATGTTGGTTTTTCTATTATTGCTGTAGCACTGTGATGGCAGACATCCGTTGCAAACTGTCCTAATTTTTATGTTGGTTTCAGAACCAGATAGTGCAGAGGAACTGTAGTCCATGAGTAAAAGAGGACATGCAGGTGCCTCTCTGACTGTGGCTTTCAGGGTCCACAGAAAGCTGGGGTACCCCTCAAGATTTCAGTCCAAGTTCTTTCTCCTCCATGATAGTGGTGTTTTGTCAGGTGGAGACAGTGTTGGCCAGAAATGAAGCTGTTGTGAAAGCAGCAGGTGCCTGGATTATTAACCACAGGCGTTTTATTCTCCTTTCTGTGAAAGTGTAGGTTGGTTACTTAATCTTTTGATACATATGACAGTTTTCTGAGTGTGCATCCCTGTTAAGTGTTAAATTGTGTGGATTTTTAAAAGCAAAATAAAGAAAACTAATTGCCAAGAAATGCAAAAGCAATAGTGAAATTGTGCTGGTAAACTTCAAGAGTCCCAGAAAATGTCAGAATTAGTTGTGAGACTTTGAAATTATTTTTCTTGATGTATTATTCTGGGGTTTGTTGGTTTCTGGGAATTGATTAGTGTGGTGTGATTCATGCTGATGTGTCACAGGCAGGGGATTCTTTGGCTCAGGTTGATTGACAGCATCCCTGTGGTAAAGTGCTGATTGTGTTTGGAGTGATGAGGATGGCTTTGGCCATGTCATGGTGCAGGCTTGAAGCAGTGACAGTGTGTGACTCATTTCTGAAGGGCACAGTGGGTAGGGGATCTCTTTCATGGGAAGGAAGGACACACCTCATCCCTTACTCTGCCCTGATCCCTGCACTTTTCCAATTCCAGGATGCTAGAATGGCTGCTCTGTGTGTAGGTACCTTGACAAGCCCACACAATAACTTACACCCTTTCCCATGTGCCATTCTTCCTGATTTTCCACTCATGCAGGTATTTTCCAGTTACATCAGAGACTTTCTTTAAACTTTTATTTTTCAGAAGACATGCAGTTATTCTGACTTATGCTATTGCTGTGCATTTTCCAGTTTCCTTTGCATTTATTTCTGTCTCCTTGTCCTTGTTTCTCCCACAGATTCCTCCCTTCTGGACCCGTAGTGACTGTCACTGCTGGTGACACTGCTTCCCTGCAGCAGTGCTATGTCAACCATACTGTGCCACTGGCTGGATTCAGCTCAGCCATGCAAGGTTACCGTGAACATTTGCCTGGAGGATAATTAAACCACTCAAGGAAGAAACATCTCCTCAGCACATCTGGATGTGGAAATTTACTGCCATCAAAATTACAGCTATGGTCAAATAACTTTTGAAAAAAAAAAAATGACCTTATTATATAAGGGAATATATTTGTACTCTAAACCGAAATGAAAGGCATCCCTGCTTCTTGTGGCTCCTTGTCAGCACGAAAAACTGTGTTCAGCCCTTTAGATCTCCACTTACTTTTGTCTTTAGCCTGTTTCTGCTTTCTTCTTCAGCCTTCCTACTTAGCTGGCACAGATGTCTTTTCCCTTGCTTGTGTTTGTATGTATTCTGTTGAAAAGAAGTATGGGGACAGATGAGCAGCACAGCAGTTTGGGAAGTTGCTGGCACATGTAGAATCAGTTAACTGTTGCTGCCACAGACATATAAGACTTGGGGAAATCTTTAGACTCTCTGTACTTTAGATTCAGTCTGTTAAAGACTATTAAATTATAATAGTCTCTCCTGAGCAACATGGTTGTGATAGAACCCTCAAGGTGAGTGAAGGGACTGTGCTTGTGAAAACGTACATGTTCTATGGAGTACTTAGTAAACAGCATTGCCAGGATGTGTGGATTAAAGAACGTGATTAGCATCTGCTGTGTATAGTTCTTTTTATTCTTTCATCTTCCAAAGAAATGTCAAAAAAGGCTAGTAGTTGGTGCTCTTGAAGTCAGCTGCAAGACAGACACTGACTTCAGCTGGAAAAGAAGAGGGCAAAGCAGTGAAGCTCTTGGCTGCCATTAATATTCTTGGAAGGAGAGGGTGGCAGCTCTGAAGGTGAGTTAAGGGAAAAAAATTCTAAAAGTACAAATAGCCCATGGTAAAGAGGATAATATTTGGCTTGCCTTGCTGATGAAGTGTATTTATCCTTCATGGAATATCCCTAGCAGATTTGGAGATTCTTTACTTCGGTTATTCTTTTGCACAGTCTTTTTATTACCAGACTGGGGCTTAATCCAAGTCCCCTGGAAACCAATTAGAGAACTCAGCAGAACTGGATGAGCTTTGATATATGCATTTTATTAAATATTTCTATCATCAAACTCCCTCCAGTTAATGCATCTTTATAAGTTTCAAACAGTCGAACAACACTTCTCTAAATATCATTGCTGCAGACTTGATTCAAAAAGAATCATTTTAACCTAAATCCTTTTTAAGGCTTCCATGCCACTCAAGACTTTGTCTCAGATGTTTCTCCTTATTCTGGGCCATGCTGGACATGCTCTTTTCCATTTAATATCGAGGTGGGGATTTTCTGTTTGTTTTGGGAGTTGTTTGTTTGTTGTTCAATTCTGACAAATCTTGGTATTTATAATAATTTAAGTTCTAAATTACTTTTGTAGCCGTTTTCTTTTAAAAAATACTGGTTAACTTGAACTGTTGAATGTTTAATTTTTACATCTGTGTTATGAGAGGAAAAAATACAGATAGGTTGAAGATCTGTAGTTCATTTTAAACTGTATGACCAAACCTTGTGGAAGCCGGTAATGCAGTTGCCACTGTGCCAAGCTGAGACATTATTTCATTCTGGAACTCTCTGATGGCTTTCCCATCCCTCCAAGGCATGTAGGCTGGAGCAGAGACTGTATTACTTTTGCCTTTTAAATGAGAGTATAATTTTGGAGTTACTTCGTTTCACATTAGTTACTGCTTTCAGAACTGATTTTAGTTCAGTATTTTTGTCATTTTAAACGCTCCTCAGTCTTAAGCTGCATCTTGGCCCATGGTCTGCTTTGCCTGAGCAAATTGACTACAGCAAGTTGTACAAGGGTATCTCTTTGACTTTATTCTCGCTGTCATCCCGGTTTTGTGTTTACCTCCCACAAAAATCATTTCCCTCTCCTACCCAAGGACTATTCTGCAATATTAAAAGTAAAAACTTCTTCTCCAATCAGAAGCATATGGAATTTATGCAGTGCTTACGTAAACAGAAATCCATGTATCGCTGTCAAGTGGCAGTTCAAGTCTTAGCTATGGGTGTGACACACAGGATCTGCTGCAAGTCCAGCATATTTTTCAACATCCTGACCATCTACCTTTGCCTGGTTTTCACAGGCACTTGTAAAATTGCACAGCTAATGAAAATGCACTAGAAATGCTTCTCCTGTATCATAAACCAAATTAATTCAGAATGCTAGAGCATTCATTATGAAGCAATAATAATCCCCTCCAGCTCCCTACAATCCTGTTTCTCTTTTTTCCATGCATGACAAGCTTTTGCATTCCAACCACATCTGAGTATTGGTCTGTTCTCAAATGTGGATCTGCTGGGTTCTGGGGATTTTTAGGAAATGGGCTGCCACCTCTGTTTTCCCTTATCTTAAGCATTACAAAATAGATGAGCTGTGGGATGAGCTCTTCAGGCATGTGTGGAAAGACAGGTGTTGCATGGTATCTAGAGAAACAGAACCACACTTGCATGCACACCTGTCTCCATTCCCTCAGGGAGCTCTTTGGGCTTGGCCTAGAGAGACTTGGACTACCCTGGAATTTTCGAGGAGTATTGACTTCTCTTCAGCATCAGGAACCATTTTCTTTGAGTTCAGTTGTGCCACAATCAAAGCACTGCCCCTGGAGTCCCAGGAAAACTTATCTTGTAATTGGCATGGATTCAACTCTTAAACCCTTGTACGTCAGTGAGCAGGGGAACTACTTGCTGTTAAAAGTAGATTTGTAGTTCTTAGCAGAGCTGAGAGATGGAACGTAAGGAAATACCTTTCCTTCTTCAAGAGCCTTTAGAGTCAAATCCAGTTTGAAAATGCTCACTGCTGACAGAAAACCAATGAAGATGGTGAGAATGTGCTGAGGCATTCTCTGGAATCCTTACTATTACATTTGAATATCTTCAACTGCAGTTTGGGTTTTGTTCTTACGAGCTCCCAATTTGGGCATGGCTTGTTTATAGAAGTTGCCCGTGGGTGTTTAGGGCACCCATTTGCTTTTATCTCCCTGTTAGTGCTAAAAGAAGTAAAAGCAAATGATTGGTATAAATAATCTCTTGTCGTGACTTGAAAACTGACCTAGAAACTGAACCAATAACAAACTACAAGCAACAGCTTTGAAAGGGGCTGTTTAACATCTGCTTGCTTATAGAAGTTAACCACATCACAAGCCAGCCCAGTCTCCCAAAGAAAATTAAATCGCCCCCCTGGTCTGTTCTAAGCAGATGGGTACTTGGGATTTGCTTGCAGAGTGTCTTCCCTACAAAAGCTGAAATTTTTACCCCCCTGCAGGATCGACACCAGTGTGCCTCCGTAGTGTTTCTGGTTTTCTTTTGCTGCCTGTTTTTGGAAGCAGTTGTCTGAGAAACAGAAGTGATTGTGTGTATTCACAGCTCCAGGAGGAGACGATTTACCTACCCTTTTCTTCTCCCCCTTCCCACCCCAAACAAACAAACACCCTTCCTGCCAGCTATTCTGCCCCTGAGGAAGGCCTTTTCTTTTCTCTTTTAACAAGTTGATTAAGTAAAACAAGTTTTTTATTTGCTTTTTCAACAGCCCAGGGGGAATCTAAAAACTTCAGCAAACAGGGTGGTTTTTTTCTGTTGAAGCTTGTTGAAGCTGACTGAAATAACTGTCTCATCTTCTTCATTTTAATTTGCCAAGAGTGGGAAAAGACCACAATAATTTTTATCTGAAAATTGCCTAGTGTAAGATGAAGTGACTGGTAGATTTTATGGCTACAGGAAAAAAAAAAGGACAAAAAAAGGCAATATAATCCTCTGGTCTGCTTTCCCTCCTACAGTATGTCACAGAAAGAGCTAAACCATTTCCTGGAGTTCACAGTTGCACATTTTTGGGAAGATAAATGATCCTTGTGCTTCTGTGAGTGTCCAACAGCAGCTCCCTCAGTCTGCAGCTTCAGCAGGGGCTCTGAGGATCTCAGAATTCGTGGGCATAGCCCATTCTTGGAGCCAGTACTGCCAGGTGAAATATTTTCCCTGGGCACTGCCCAGATTGCTCACATTATGGTTTAGGGTTTTTTTAATGGCTAAATGAGATCCTTTGATCTGCTGGCATATTAAACCAGCACCTTCCTATCCTGCAAATGCTAATTAATTGTCTATCAGTTACATTAATCTGAAAAAATAAGCTGCTATGGAGAACTGCTTAGCTGCTAGTGGTTTGTATGACACCCATGACAAAGTCTCTGTGCTGTTCACTTTGTACCTAAAGAGCTCTTACCGTAACTTGGGGATTACTTGTATTTTTCATATACCTGTCTTGGATATTGCATAACCTTCCTTCCATTACCTTACGGTAAATCTCTCGATATTTTTCTCTGAACCCAGAGTTGCTTGAATCACATGATTACATGAGAAGCGTAGCTTTTGTTACGAAGCCATTTCTAGCGTACGTGACTGCCTGAAGATCTGTATCCTAAGGGCTCCAATACCAAAAAGCAAATTAAATGTCTCCCATATATTTAAAAATAATAAAAGAACCTTCAAATCTGAAAGAAAATCCTCTACTTTTGGCCATTAGAATCTGTGATTGGTTCAAACTGATGATTTTGAGGAGGGGATTTACCAGCAAACCTACAGCAGGAGAGCTGCTGCTGGGACTCGGGCAGCAGTGTGCAGGCAGGTGCAGAGAAGGAGGAAATGTTTGAGGAGTGACAGCTGATTTTGCACAGAAGACTACTGTCTGATGGAAAGTTCCATTAAAATAAGTATAAGAAGCCTGCTTTAGAGCCTAGATGTGTCTAAAGGGTGCCTTATCAGGAAATATCAACATTCTGGGGTACTGCAGTGATCTGAATTTGGGTCACTGTATAAACTTTTGGCATAATAAATTTGCATCCATTTCATAATTTGAGTCTTCAAAGTATGCCTAAGTCTTATGAAGACTTTCTCTGCACTCGCTGGAGAAGGTCTACACTGAGTTAAAGAAACTGAGGCAACAGCAAGGTCCCTCTCTTAGACAGGCAAGTGTCTGACAGCTGGACTCAGAAGAGATTCATTTGTGCAATGAGAAATTTATCAGAATTTTTCTGAGAGCAAAGACATGCCATTTGCAAGAAAAAATGGAGTGTTGGAGACTCAGATATGACAAAAAGGTAGAAACTGCATTGCCAGAAAGAAAGAAACCTGGTACAAGGGGGAGTTACCTGCTACCTTGACACTACCTGAGAACAGCAACAGGCAATGTGGATCTGCAGGCAAAAGGTGGGGCAGGCAATGCATGAATGGAAAATGAATGTTTTATTCTGAAGAGAAGGCAAAAGACTAAGACAAACTTCGGGGAAAGGCAGGAGTAAGGAGTATCCAGAGCAAACGCTTGCCAAGGTACAGTTCCCTCTAGATTTTGAAATGACACTCGAGATAGCCAAGTTATGCCCTGCCTGAATGATGCCATTCCTGCGTTACTGCAGCCCCTGGTGAAAGGTGCACTTCAGTGCCCAGTCAGGCAGAGGACAGAAACCAAGATTGTCTTTATTATTTCAAGTAGCAGAGAACTGCTGCATCGACCTAAAGTATGGCTCTCAACATAATGCCTGGTAATGAAATTTGATGGCATGTTTCCTTTCCTTTACAGGAAACTGTTTAAGCACATACACAATAAAAGAATGTTGTTAAAGGAGATTAGCTGAGATTAGAAAGTCTTTGAAAAAAGGACATATTTGAATAATTTGTGCAATCTTTGTTCAGTCTTCCTGTGCATGTGCCTTCCAAAAGCTTTCCATTGCACGACGTCCTGTGGCAGGCACAGAGGGACCTGTCTTGGCACTGGTCGAGGGAGGTCTGCTCGAGTGGGTGACACCAGGCAGCTTTCACTTCTGACCGGTGCTGTGAGGACAACAATTAACGCACACTGGTGTTAACTGGTACTTAGGGAATGTACAATTACTTTACTGGCTAACCTGCCCAACTTACTAGAGAGAAATAGGCAGATTTTCTGATAAATTCAAATAGACTAGAACTAACATCGTTTGCAGGAATTTGTAACAGTAGTCATTAGACAAACGAAGGTAATCTCTGTGTATTTTGTATAGCAAAGAAAGTTGTTGAGAAAACCATGGCCGCAAAATTAGAAGGAATTAGTCTACAAGAGCATTAAATAACAATGAATTGACCAAACATGAAAATACTTGTTTCAAAATCACCCCACAGTTTCAAGTATTGTTGTAAATAATGACTTAAGAAAAATCCCTAAGACCTCTTATTCTCTATCTGCCTTCACCAGAAGTAGAATCCATAGCACAATTATGCACATAACCCAAGGTGTTTTCACATGAGAGAAATCATCATCTACCGAGCTACATAAAGTGGCTTGAAGTCAGTTCAGCACCTGAATTCTCCCAATGGGTGTGTTAACAGGAAATTTTAGGGAACAAAGGCTTCCCCTTGTACCTCACTGAGTCCAGGTCTCCGGACACTAAATAAAACACGTGGTTGGTTGGACCGGAGACTGTCAGATAATTGTGGTTCCTTCTTGATGTAATGGGGTTAACACCACTACCAGTAAAGCCCTTTCACTGTAATTGAAACGTACGAAACGTGGATTTATGATGATAACTGTTTGTGGTCATCCTGCAGTCCATTTGTCTCGCTGTTTGCAAATTACGATAACATTTGGTGCAAGTGACGTTGGCAGCCCGTTTAATTTCAGACAGAGAAGATGTTACTCTCCTATTTCTTTGCTAAACAATTGCATCCTCCTGCTACGGCTGAGTACGGACACATCTGTACTCTATTTGTAAATTACCTGGTCTCTGGTCATTCATGAAACGCTGATGAAATTTACAGGGAAGACGAGCCAACAGCTATTACTAGCGCTTAGATCTCTCGTTTGCAAAGTTTTGTTTTTGCAAATTCGAATGGACAAAGCCCCTAAGCAGTCTGTTATTATTCTGATGTTTAGCTTCTCCAGGCTTAGGACGAAACAAACCTTGATGCCTGAAGCTGCCGCCCGGTGCAGACTCCGGCCCCGCCGCGGCACGGCCGGCAGCCTCAACAGGCGGCCGCTCCCGCCTCCGGGAGAGGGTAGCGGCACGGCCCGCCCGGCCCCGTCCCCAGCGCGGCAGCGCCGCCT